>CAKAOI010051870.1:11618-40250 GCA_916701655.1 Sebastiscus albofasciatus
GTTGGAAAGCCTGTTTATTTACCTTCGCAATGATGTCCAACTTGTAAGGATCATGCATTTGTGGGATGAGCAGCACAGCTGATTATGTGGGGAGCACCCAAGAAAAATGTTCCAAAATGCTCTGCCAATGGTAAACAGTGTATTCTCCTGTTGGTGTTGACTCTTGTTTTGAGTTGTTTGGTGGATTGGATGATTGAACTCTCTATCAGTAGCAATGAACCAACAAGACATATTGGCAATTTTCCACTTTATTCATTTAATCCACCGTCAGGAGCCATTCTCTCTACTCCCACATTGTGGAGGTAGTCTGTGATAACCCTGACTCTGTGGGGGAGGGGGGCGTTGTCATCTTGGAGGAGGAAGTTAGGTCCCAGATTGTGGAGATATGGGATCGCCACTGGCTGCAGAATCTCATCCCGATATCTCACTGCATTGAGATGGCCTTCAATGATGACGAGCCTTGTTTTGTCAGTGAGGGAGATGCCGCCCCCCCACACCATGACACTGCTCCCACCAAAAGCTGTTACTCCATCGGTGCAACAATCAGCGTAGCGTTCTCCACGTCGTCTCCATACTTTGACCTTGCCATCCAACTTTGGCAGACAGAACCTGGACTCATCACTGAACATGACATTCCGCCACATGTCCAGGTTCCATTGTCTGTGTTGTCGACCCCAGCGCAAACGGGCCTGATGGTGAAGGGCAGTCATTGCAGGCTTCCTGGTAGCCTTATGAGAATACACTGTTTACCATTGGCAGAACATTTTGGAACATTTTTCTTGGGCGCTCCCCACATCATCAGCTGTGCTGCTCATCCCACAAATGCATGATCCTTACAAGTTGGACATCATTGTGAAGGTAAATAAACAGGCTTTCCAACCATGTAAAATACAACAGAGAAATAATCCACCAAACACAAGTTTCAGAACTTTGTTTTTCCAGTATATATGTATATATTTAAGCCATTAAAACCCTCCATAGTTTAACAGGGAGCTTATTTATATAAAAATGTCAGTGCAGACGAAATTCAATAACACCTACTTTTACAAAAATAAGTTCTGGAATAATGTACCACAGTTTATCGTTTCCTTGTATATAATTCTTTATCCAATTGACCTTGAACGTAGTATTGGAAGTACCAACATCTAGTACATTTAGACCCCCTCCTTGACAATATGTGTTACATAACACACTCTTGCATTAACACACTAATGGGGTTTATTCCTCCAAACAAAGTTAAAAGGTTTTGTGTTAGTCACTTTTTGCTACGAATACACGGCCATTTAACAATAAATCTCTCAATCTCTCACAATAAATTCCTTTATGTTATTTCCATGGCCTCGGAAAGTTCAGTCAATACAGCACTAAACAGCACTTCAACCCCCTTACCATTCCTCCCCCCTTTTTTAGCGGGGTAGGGGTGGGAGACAGGGCGGTGTTCAGGGGGAGATAAAAGGTCGATGCCACATATAAGTGGTGTACAGTACATCACCTGAAAGCTGGGAACCTGACGATTAATTAGAGATTTAGCTCAGCACCGTGTGTCAAGTTGTTCTAGTCATGAATCCGAAATAAACAAGAATTCATTAATTAATTAAAATAAATTGTGAATAAATGATATGATGGTCATCCCCATGCTCACTTATGTCTCATAAGTAGTTGCAGCAATTTTTGCGTTGATACCATTTGTTACACAGATTTGGTGCTAAATGTAAATGTAAATGTTTTTTACCACTAGAGAATTGATAAAAAATTATCAATAATCCCTCCAAAATACCACATTAAGACACCAAGACCTTGAGGAACACCATAGATGCATGCTGTGATTTTTTTGTATCAAAAACATTTGACATTTTCTGCAAGAATTGCATTTTTTGGTGACTGGATGGTGAGCACTTCTGTTATATGAACTGCTCAGAAACCCTCTTATTGTCAATTTAGCTAGGAAAGCCATCCATCCTCTGAATGCTCTAGGTCTCTAGTCTGATCCATCCATCCTCTGAATGCTCTAGGTCTCTAGTTTGATCCATCCATCCTCTGAATTCTCTAGGTCTCTAGTCTGATCCATCCATCCATCCTTTGAATGCTCTAGGTCTCTAGTCTGATCCATCCATCCTCTGAATGCTCTAGGTCTCTAGTTTGATCCATCCATCCTCTTAATGCTCTAGGTCTCTAGTTTGATCCATCCATCCTCTGAATGCTCTAGGTCTCTAGTTTGATCCATCCATCCTCTGAATGCTCTAGGTCTCTAGTTTGTGGCTGTAAAGTTTCATGAGGCTGTGATTATCCTAGAGGTCATCACAAGTCATTTTATGCAGAAAGGTCAAATTTCAATAAATGGTCTCACTACATTAAATGGTTAATATGGGGACTAACATCATCACACATGAATACAGTTGGGCTTAGTTTTACAGTGAGACCCAACTTATGTAATTTCAAGACTGTTTAGGGACCCCAGTATGCAGAAATATCCAAACACACCATTTTTAGAATCTGAGAAAATAACACATATGTAGACTATTGCATGCAAACAACTGCATGGTTTTTGCTCCCAAGGGAGCATGCCCTCCCTAAAGGGTCCGAGGTCCACCCACCACAGTCTTATTACATCATACAAAACTGGAAGTCCCCCCCACTTCAAAATTCATTCTGAGTTTCAGTCAGAGCATGTCTCAGTGTCTCTGTCCCTTTGCGTCTTTCAGGTGTGGAGCCCTGGTAGAATTCCCCCCTTGGTTTCTTTATTCTTATTTTATTATTGTTTGCTGCTGCACAGGCTATCACAAGATAACTTCTATATATGGATGTGTGTGTGTGCAGGTGCAGCTCTCCTTCAACACAGACACTCTCTGTTGAAATGAGCCAGTTAAAGAGCAGAGACGAGGAGAGTGACAGAGGAGGGGGAAACCCAAACCCGTCTTTCTGAGCTCTGAGGCCTGGAGGCAGAACGGAGCTGCTCATTTAACCCTGAAGAGGACCAAAACACTCTGCACCATGGAACCTAGGACCAGTAGTTCAGTATTTCAGCCTCAAATTTTTTTATCCCAGGAGGGACTGAGGTGGTTTAGGTCAGATCATACAGACAGAGGTGATGACCTGCAGAGTCCAGCCTGCAGGTAGAGACACAGCAGCAGGAGGGCTTGCATTTGGATTGAAGACTTTGTCCTGCAATGTTTCCATTTATTTTATTTTTTTGAGAATGTATCTCAAAAATGGCTGATGAATACAGTAGGTTAGGCTACCTTTGTTAGTGAATGAACATATCATTGGTGAGATGTTAAAAACCAAGTGTTTGACAGCACAGGTTACTTTGAGTTGGCTGTACGTGCTTCCTACCAAAGGGCCTCATGTAACCAGAGTGGGCCCATGTTACTGTACCAAACTAGACCTGCCTTGAGAGCATGCTGTGATGAAGTTGATTCCCATTGGTAATGTAATACAGTCTATTTTTCTGTGGCAAGAAGAACGATTTATTTTGGATATTGAAGCGGCTACAGACTGATGTGTGTGATTTATTTTGCAATAACAGAGAATTTAGTGAAATGCACCTTGGGACGTGCCAGGTGTAGACATATGTGCGAGCTCTTGGCCTTTTTTTTTTAACCTGATGTCAGAGACATGGAGAGAATGTAAATGGCATGATTATTGTTACTGATGGTGCCTCCCTTCTATCAACTTGTTTTGACACTGTACATTTGGTCTCTTTCTACTGAATGCTCTTGTTTGTGCTTTTAACATATTATGTTGTGGACTCTGCCAAGAAGATCCTCTATAAACCGGACACAGTGTATTATAATAATAATAATAATAATTCCATCTCCAGTGAAGGTAATCAGCAATCTAACAGTCTGAAACTGCAGTGAACTCTGCTTATATTCCCTGACAATAACTGCACTACCATCACTGTGATACTAAAGGGAACTCTCAGATCAGAAAAATATATTGTTTTAACTTGGGTACAATACATGTTTTATGATTTGCAGATGTATTTGTAATTTTCTATGGAATTTGGAGAACTTAAAATGTGCAAAATATCCATATTTACAAAAACATGGATGTTTCTCTGACTGTATGTTGGCATGTGGTTTTAACTGGTCTCTCTAATGAGTTTTGTGATAATTGAGTTGTAACCTGTCCTGTCAAAATAATAACTGTTTCACTTCTTCTTTCACAGCTAATTGCAGTCAAATTTTTGGTGATTATTCTGGCACTGGTTTTCCTACTTGAAGGGGTTATCATTAAACAAGGAAAAGTGAATGTTGTCATTGCTTTCTTTACTGACAATGTAAAGCTGGAAGTTTGTTGCTGAAATATTTGAAATAATTCTATTATAAAATACAGTTGAAACTAAAAAGTCATCAAACATATTCAAGACCATAAGACTGATTTTAGTTTAACTTGGATCTTTCTGTGATTATAACTAAATCAAAGCTCGGAGCAATGCTTTTTAAAATGACAAGAAGACTAAGGGATCAGTCTATTAGGGAGTCAAACATTAAAGATTTAACTCATGTCACCAGCAACCCCTGGAGTTAGGTGCAATCATAGAAAGATAATATTTCAAATATGATTTAAAGGGACTATTTGTAACTTTCAGAATTGCTTCTTAACAGCGACACCTGTGGCCGTGAAATCAACGAAAGTCAGCGTCAGGCTCGCGTTTGCTCGCTCTAAATAGACCTGAACGAGCATCGCTCAACACAGTGAGGCGACACACGTCAGCTAAAACCACAATATCACTCTATATTTCAGCTGCTTGGCAGTAATGTTAGCTGACCAGACCAAGGTCTCTCCATGAACATGATTTAGATCTGATCCTAGTGTTGGCTTTTCCTGCCTCACCCTCCTGCGCCCGCAGGGAGACACCGGCAACCGGAGCCTCTCCTCCGCTGCCTGCTTGCATTCACTGACACAGCGCGCACCAACAGAGGTTTTCCGTGTCTTGTGAAGTGAAAAGCCTCCGCAGAGAGATACGTGAACCGTGACACCGGCACCCGGTGTCTCCCTGCGGGCGTAGGAGGGAGACGGTAACGTTTCTCTCTGGAGGAGCTGCAGCATTTATTTCTGCACAGACGTCCACTGTACATTCACTAGATATTCTCAGAGCTAAACTAACTCTTCTGCAGTGTGGAGTGAGCGCACGTTCACGTCTAGAGGTGGAGCGAGTACGCGAGGACGCGCGCTCTGTCTGAGTGAAGGCGAGCAGGCAGAGGAGACGAGGCTCCCGGCATACGCGAGCGCGCATGTGTGCCGACCCGCTACATTTATACGCTTACAAAGTTACAAACAGTCCCTTTAACTTTGCTCTATATTTTATATGGATTTATAACTATTTTTTGGGATGTAATGCATCATCAGATTCTCATTTGGACAACACATCTGACATTAGCATTAAAGCTCACGTATGATTAAACAGTTGTTTCTGAACTCTGCTTTGCACTGGATGGTTGTGCTTTTATTTTGCCGTGTGAAAAAGAGTTCCGGTCACCCTCCACTCATAAAATGGGCTTTGTTTTTTAGCTTGAGGTTAAAATCTGACATTTGGTCTAATCAGCTTGAACACATCTTGGAAATCATAAAATCAGTTTTCTGCAACATTTTGGAATATTTAGCGCCCATTTGGTGGCCATTTTGAAAAATGGCTGCTGCGCCCCGATATCTGTCTTTCATAACATATAAACCTACATCTGTGCCAAATTTGTTGCTTTTATCGCAAAATGCATAATTGTTATGCTGAACTGCCCTGCTAGCAAGCTCGATCTCATCTTCAGAGGTGGAGCTCGCTGAGGGCTTCTATACGCACGGCTCTGGATTCAGATTCCATCAGCAAAGCCTTCTTTAGACCAAAATACAAGCACGGGAGCACCGGGACAACAGGGGGGAACGAGAGCTACATATTTATTTTGTCACCAAACAATTGTGAGGGCTTCAGTCAAGTCTAGTTTTCTCTCAGAACACTTGAATTACAACATGCTGAAAGGTTATTATAGGATTTTTGCCCATTAATGCCAAAGATATATACTGCCTACTGCAGCTTTAAATGAAACCTAATATCATAAAAGTTACAGGATCATTCATTGACAGATTAAAATACCATTCAAAATCATTGTCCGGTTTTAATTAATATCATATGCCATGAAAGAAGATACATACATGCTGTGATTTAAAAAGCAACAAATTCATAATGTTGTGTTAGTGGATTAAAAGAACATTCATCTTTGTTTGTGCAGCCACAATGTGAGAACATCGTGTTGTCTGGAGGATCAGTCTTCATCTACATCATCGAAGGCCACGCCAGTCGCTTGCCGCTTTCTGTAAAGAAGGATGAACAGTTGTTGGTTTACATTCACTAAGAGCAGAATACTGTTAGAGATTTATGAGGGACACGTCGTACTTTTTAGTTCCTGGGTTGATGAGAGAAGCCCCTGGAAGTCGTTTCTTCGTCGTCACTGATGGAGCACCATTCTGCTGCTGTTGGGGTTCAAACTCTGAAGAAAAGAGATCATCTCTGTAAACTGGTGAAACAAGTCCTACATTCAAAATCTTACTTAAAGGGACTGTTTGTAACTTTTTACACGTATAAATCGGGTCGGTGTTCCATGCACGTGTGGCTAGAGTGATATTGTGGTTTTAACTGACATGTGTCGCCTCACTGTTTTGAGCGATGCTTGTTCATGTCTATGTAGAGCGAGCACAAGCGACAGCAACAGGAAGCTGACTTTCATTGACTTAACGGCCACAGGTGTCGCTGTTAAAGCATCAGTAGGCGAGATTGGAGCAAATATGATTAAAAAAAAGTTATTTTTATAAAACGGCCGCTATATTGTGACAGTAGTGCATGAAACAGGTAACCTGGAAAAAATCATGTTCCTCTGTGTCCCCCGGTGATCCTAAAGGCATCTGCAAGATTTCACAGACCGGAGGAAAACAAGCAGTCAGAGCTGATCTGAGGTCTGCTGTCCAGCTGCCGTCTATGAGAGCCGGCTGTCAATCACTCGCGAACTCCAACCAAACGGTCAAACTAGGCAGCGCTGATCAAATATGAATCAATATTCTGTTACTGTAATGTCTATTTCTCTCCTCAGATGTTCTCAGAATCATCTTGTAGTGCACGGTTTAGCTGTAAAATGAGAAAGTTTGTGACGCGGCCACCATTGTACAATCTGTTGAAGGAACGCCAAGTTCCGGTCACATGACCGGAGCACAGCCAATAAGAATGCTCTCTCTCTCTGAAATGACCTGTGATTGGTCAAAGTCTCCCGTCACAGGCTAGATTTTCTAAAGCCTGAAAACAGAGCCATGAGGAGGAACAGAAGTCTAGTTATCTCTCAGAACACTTGAATTACAATATGCTGAAAGGTTATTATGGAATTTTTGCACAATGATGCCAAAAATATACTGACTACTGCAGCTTTAAGTAAAATAAATCGACGGGCTGTTACATTGTTGTGTTCTAAACATCATACCGCAAAGAACCATACCTCCCCCTATTGCCCCACACACACCCGGTATACAGCTTGAAAAACATACCTGCGGGCCGCCTTTGGTGATTTTTCACTGGACTGACGGAGGGGGATCCACCTGAGGAATGATAAAACACAGTCTGCATTGATTCCCAAAAGACAGTGAGTTTTAACTCTGCATAAGCTCCTATAAAATACATTAATTTCCCCAAGGGAACTAATAAAGTACTTGTTGTTGTTATTATTATTATTCTAATTATTATTATTATAAGCTCGAACCCTTCACTCGATGTGAAACAACTGCAAGGAGTCACAAGAACAAAGTCCATTTACTGTCAGGCTGAGTGAGGCTGTCAGCCATCCTGAACAGCAGCTCCTTCACTTCCTTTGTGGCCTGCGGGCCTTCCAGCCTGGACAGGGTCACACTCAGGTCACCTGGACTGGAGCTCAAATGGAGCTCTGCACTGGTGTCATGCACCACAACAGACACATCCCCTCTACCACAGGCCGACCTGAGGGAAAGACAGAAGAATATTTAGCCTCAATTATGGCTGAATAATGGTTTCACGGTCACATTTACTTACTCTTATATTCTCGCACACAAACAGACATGTACAAGCTGGTCAACACAAAGAATGTTCTGCTGCTGGCTGTGCAGCTTTACTGGCACCACTGGATTCTTGGACCTTGCTAGAAATAATTCATCTTCCACACAGTGGTTTTAAAGGAGGACAGTTTGTAATCTCACCTGAGTTTTAGGATATAATCCTCTGTAGATCTCAAGGCAAACCTCTGTCTCTAAAACAAACAGGTACAGTTACAACCACAGTCAGCACCTTCACTGATGCACTGTGACAAACATGGGGGTCTGCATGTGAAACTTACAAACTGGTTCAATGTGTCCTCGGTGTACTCTGTGCTCCAAACGTCAGCGGCATCTGTCAAACTTCATAAGATTAACAGACAGTTACATTACATCATAATTGCTCATGTGTCCTTACAAGTGGTGGACATATAGACATAAACACACACATGTACAACGTAATTCATATGCTCTGAAAAATAGCTTTAAGAGTGAATAAACACCTTCCTGACAAGGTCTAAAAGTGAACAATAGGCCTTTAGAAAAGGATAATCTCTTTGATATCGGGTTGGATTCATAACCTTATTGCATTTGTTCATATTATTTTGTAGGCTACAACTTGGTACACTCTCTTGAAGCTCCAGTAGGCAACAAGTTTTTGGCATCATTGGGCAAAAATTAGGAGCACTGGAGGACAGAGGATGTCTCATGTACTACTGTCAGGATATAGTGACCATTTTATAAAAATAACTTGTTTTAATCATATTGGCTCTATGTCTCCCCACCGCTGCTTTAAGGAGATGATTGTTGAATGCAGTTGCAGTTTTGTGGAAAATCTGAATTTAAATATTTTAGTTGTATTGTTTGTTTATATGTTTCCTAGTATAGGCTGTAGTACAAATGAAGATGAGGGGTGTGGGGGGTTACTCTTCAATTCAGCATACAGTTTACATACTAAGAAATTTGGAATTAATTTCACCCTTTTTATTCCCACTGTCAATATCGTGGTGACCGGTGTCAGCAATATCAGACCCTAACTCTTAATGTGTGAAATGTCCACGCTGCTTGGTGGAATATGCCGTCGTAACTTCGCTAAAGTTACCAGTTTACGTCTTGTTTTATGTTGTAACACAAATGTAATTCCCCTGATAGACACCGGAATAACAAACTGTGGGATTTAAATGGAGATTGATTCAGCGGTCGCTATTGAGGTCACGTTTATGTGCATTTTAACTAGTGGTGTTACGTGCTGTGCCGAGGCTTCAGAGCGTGTGTCGAGTAATCCAGGAGGTTTTCTGTGAAGCGCGTATCGAAGCTTGTATCATTTTAGCCCAATGACGTCACTGAAGACGGCCAAAGCCGAAATACAGTTGAGAACTTATTATTCCTGAATAAAAATGAAAAATGTCTCCCATCTATCATTTTCCTTTAGTTACACAAGCACATTCACTTCCCTCTGCAGTCACATATCTGGAATATACCAGTCTGTTTTACATTCTTTGACCTACAGGTGGTTTTGTGTGCACATGAAGCCCAGATGAAGCCTCGTGAAATGAACCCTTTAGCGAACCAATGTGCTGGAGAGCTTCAGAGCTTCATGAAGCTTCATCTCACCATCACTACTATTTCTCTCCTCAAATGTTTTCAGAATCATCTTGCAGTGTACTGTTTAGCTGTAAAATGAGAACGTTTGTGACCCGGCAGCCATGTTGAGATCAAGTTGAGGAAATACCAAGCACCGGCCACCAGCTGGAGCACAGCCAATAGGAATGCTCTCTCTCTGAAATGACCTGTGATTGGTCAAAGTCTCCCGTCACGGGCTAGATTGTTTAAAGCCTGAAAACAGAGCCATGAGTATCAATGTTACCCAGGTAGGTCCTTTTTTGTTAAATTAAAAAGTGATATTGATTTAAGCTGTGCCTTGTGTGATTCCCATACTGAAACTACTGTCCATCTGTTCTGGAAATGTACACACACCCGTAAACTGTGGCGAGATATTTGTAAGTTTATCTTGGAAAATATTATCTGTGACTTTGAACTTCTACTGGAAAATGTATTTTTTGTTTTTTTTTAAGATTCAACACAATATATAAGAAAGAGTATTTTCTAATCAATCACATTATCGCAATATTTTACATTCATAAATGCAAATTTGCGAAAGTTAAACCTCACTTTGATGTTTTCAAGAAAGAAATGTAACTATTTATTAAGATATCTTCTGCAAAAAACAAAAAGACTAGTAAAACAGTGAGTTTGTGCTCACATTTTAATGTTTTTACTTAAAGGGACTCTATGTAAGAATCAGAAATGTCTTGTTAACAGCGACACCTGTGGCTGTTAAGTCAACGAAAGTCAGCGTCCTGTTGCTCACGCTCGCCCGTATGCACGCGCTACCTGAATGTGAGCGAGCATCGGTCAAAACAGTGAGGCGACACACGTCAGCTAAAAGCACAATATCACTCTATATTTCAGCTGCTTGGCAGTAATGTTAGCTGACCAGACCAAGGTCTCTCCATGAATTAATGCTGATCCTAGTGTTGGCTTTTCCTGCTTCAGCCTCCCGACCGCGGCCGGAGGGAACAGGGGAGACACCGGAGTTTTGGTCGGAGACGATAACGTTTCTCTCTGTGGAGCCCCGTCACTTCACAAGACACGGGAAACCTCTGTTGGTCTGGAGGAGCTGCAGCAGTTATTTCTGCACAAACGTCCACTGAACATTCACTAGATATTCTCAGAGCTAAACTAACTATTCTGCAGTGTGGAGTGTGCGCGCATGCACGTGAGAGTGGAGCGAGCTGTGAGTGAAGGCAGGCAGAGGAGCAGAGGAGCAGAGTACAGCAGAGACTCCGGCCCTGGAGACCAAAGCCACGGTCTCCCCCGCGTCCTCCAACACTGTTTAACAGCTTCACTAGAGATTATTTTTTTATTTATATTAACCTTGCAACATGTTATTTTTTTGTTTTTATTTATCCCTTCATTTCCTTTATATGTGTTGTTTTCCTATGTATCAGTTTAATTGATCTTTGTATTGTTCACAAATTTAAAATAAAGTCTATTGAAAAGAAAAAGAAAACATCCATGAGCAGGTGCAGAGGATTAGTATCTCTCAGACAGTTGAATTATTATATACTGAAAGGTTATTATGGAATTTTTGCAAATGATGCCAAAACATGTTTCATACTGAAGCTTTAATTTCACCCTTTTTATTCCCACTGTCAGTATGGTGGTGACGTCACCATGGTGGTGACAGGTGTCAGTAATATCCGACACTAACTCTTAACGGGTTAAATGTCCACGATGCTTGGTGCGATATGACGTCGTAACGTCGTTAAAGTTCCCAGTGATTCAGTTTACGTCTTGTTTTATGTTCGAACACAGAAGTTATTCCTGATAGACACCGGGATGATATCCTGTAGGTTGATTGATCGTTCTCTCTGTTCTAGAACACTATTGAAGTCACGTTTATGTGTATTTAAACTCAACCTGCGACTCACCACACATTACATATTCCGTTTTTTCTGCGTGTGTAGCAGAGGAACTTCGACTGGTTGTTTCTATCCAACACAGTGCAGCAGTAGGACGCTCTGGACTCCTCCATGATTCCCTAGATGATCTCACTGAACATGACCCGGAAGCACAACAGAGCGCTGTCTTCTTCTTCTTCTTCATTCTGGCACGCTAGGCCTGGTTTACTGCTCTGCTGCCTCCTAGAGGTGAAGAATCGTCATTGCTGTTTTTGCTCTGATGAGATTCATGAACCTGATAAACAGGACTATCTTCTATCACACATGGTTTCATAATGGAATACTGTAGTACTGTGTAATAGTTGGCCAGTTACTTAATAGAAATGGTTATTTACTCACAACATTTTAAAAATGATAAATTTCTATAGTTGCCTGGTAAGGCATAACCCCATTTATGGCCAGAGCAGTTAAACTGGAACCCAGCCACCTCACTCCTCACAGCACATAGAGCCATTAGACACCTGCTTCAAAGGTTTGAACTCATACAAAACAAAGCTGTTGGTGAATGGGCGATGTGCCATCCAGCGGATATCTGTTCTGTCACACACGTATGAGACAGACGACTGATGACTGAAACATCCTTTATAGACAGTCTGTTAAAGATAACTCATATACAGTACCTGCTGCTGTGTGATGACGGCAGGTATTCAACTGACTGAATATGAAGGACTTTGGACATTAAAAAAAACAGTTGTGAATTACATAACCCATTAAAGCTTTAAAGGTACTAAAAGTTGTATTTTTATGTACATTTTCCGATGCACATCATACAATTGTATATTAATGAGAAAGAGGCCAACTCAACTAGGGATGCATCGATCCGACTTTTTCAGTCCCGATAGCGATAGCGATACCTGGGCTTTGGGTATTGGCTGATACCGAGTACCAATCCAATATCAGTGTTTAACTAATCAGCTGTACTGTATGCCACACTGTGTGGAAGTGACTGGGATCATTCTTTTACGTGTAAGGCAACATCAGGCTGGACTTAAACATTGCTTTCCTAACTTTGTAAAACAAAACATGACCAATAAACACATAGATATAAATGTAGTGAATTGTTATTTATTATTAACATAATAAATTGTACACTAGAAACTTGATAAAATATCTTAAAAATTAACAGGAATTATTTACATTAATTAAAATTAAAATGTAACTCTTTTTAATGCAGCAACAAATTGGTTAAAATGTAAACAGGAAATAAAATTCCAGTATATAGTGTGTATAGTAAACATAGAATTGAATTGAATAGATCTGCCCCATTGTCACCGATACCCGATCCAGCTATCTGAGTACGTATTGGCCCAATATCCAATATCGGTATCGGTGCGTCCCTAAACTCAACCCAAAGGGTGGTCTGAGCAGGTGAAAAACTAAGTGAACATAATCATGTGACAACATGGGGAGTGCTTCTCCACAATCTGCACATATTACTGCAAGGTTTTTAATGTGCTCTTTAATTTGTTTATTAATTTAGCCCAGCCACTACAGTACCCTGGCACCCCTAGCATTTTTTCTATATCGCCTATATCACGGCTCTGAAACTGCACAGAAGGCTACAATTTCTATACAAAAATGAAAACAGTCCCTATCAGCATTAACACTTCTTGACTGGTTACAGTCATACCACAGATCCACTGGATGTAGCTCATCACGTTCTGACTGAGCCGCCGCTCCATCACGACAGAGCCAGAATGCAACACAGCCCCATCCTGTGGACACTGGGGGGGGCTATACAGCAAGTGCTATGTATAACAGTGCTCAATGTTTTCTGCATTGTGTCACTGCGAGTGGTCCTGTATCCACTTGCAGAATCTGTGTGAATATTTGTCTGGGCTGACTGTGGAAAAGGCCCTGCCTGGGAAGCGGAGTCTTTTCCACAGGTTCTCCATTCTTTTCTTCCAGCCGTAGACAGTGAAAATGTCTATAATGCCCACAAAGTAGCGACGGTCTGGCCCATCTACTACATGAACGGCATTTTTGACGTTGGGCAGTAGCCTGCGATGATGCTCATGGAATTCCTGCAGTTCTGAGTCGCTCCTGGTTTCTTTCGCAGGGCACTTTATCTCCTGGAGGGGAATCCCTTCACCATCGACCTCAGCTGCTGCCTGTGGCTGGCCTGAACCACACTCTGTGGTATCTGGTGCCACCTCACCCACGGTCTCTTTCAGTAATGGCATGGTGGAGGGGTCTGACGTTGTGGGACTGTCATGCAAGTCCACAGACCTATGGGAAAACACAATCAGAAGGGTGTTCATAAAGGTTGCACAGAAAAGGCAGAGCTTTGTGAAAAGCTTCTTGTGAATGAGTCAAAGAAATAACTAACTGAACAAACTGAACCAAGATGAATCTGTTTCATAAAGACAACTCTGGGCTAATGAGATCAGACTAATTCAAGTCTGCAATGAACAACACGCTTAGCATAAACATCTCTGTGCATGCTTGTAGTGAGCACACCATCTATGTACGGAGGCCCGCGGCATCTACGGAGGCCCACGCCATGGTGTCTCGCACGAGTATAAGCAAAGCTTAAGGCTGAACATTCCCATTGAGCGCCATGTAGCATGGAATGCTTTTCCAATCATGGGTGAAGGTGGCGGACAAAAAGCATTTAGACTGTAGCAGAGGGACGGCCTGCCTAATACAGCAGCTTGGCGTGAGTGTACCGACGCCAAGCCATGCTGAGCATTGAGTACTGCTGTTTCTATCTGCTGTATGACCAGCCTCATGGAGCTCTTTGAGGTGGACCCATGGATTGACCTTAGCTAATGGTCAATTAGTGAGCTTTAGAGGTGTTAGTAGGCTATTTTGGAAGTTTGGAGAGAGCTGTTTCCCCTGCTTCCAGTCTTTATGCTAAGCTTTGCTAATACATTTCTAACTCCATAGTTAGCGCACAAACATGGGAGTGGTATCAATCTTCTCATAACTCAGCATGAAAGTGAAGAGATATATTCATTTTAAGAAAGCTTTTCATGAGTGTGTGAAACACTTCTTTCTAGAGTTCACTGGACCACCAACATAAAGAAGATGAAAAATAAGACATATTGTAATGCACAGCACATTGGTTTTCTACTTGCTCAAAGGATATAAAACCTACATTGTGGTGCGAACAACAAGGTTTGCCAACGAGTGTTTCCCTTCCAGCTCATCTTTGTGCAGAGGTTGATGGGCCACCAGGACACTGTAGTCCAGCACATTAAGCCCCTGAAGGAAGGCAGCATCCACTTTCACTTGATTGGCAAACCAGGATTTCTCTTGACCTACAGCAACAACACAAGCATTTCCATTAGAGTGCCCTTGCACTTGCCGATTGCATGTGGCTCAGTTTTTTTCTGCTGCTGAAAGTTAACTTACATTGCATAACAGCATCATTCTACAGAAATAAATAAGAGTAGGGGAGTGGACACTTACCTAATGCAATGCTCTGGCCTTCAAAGTTATTGTCCTTCAGCACTTTGATTATTTGTTTCCCCCCTGTGTCAGGGTTAGTCCATCTACCCACCTCACAGCCTTTGATGTCGTATCTATGCAACAAAAACATCACAGCTTTTACACACCCATACAATTTATCAGAACTCCACACAACAAAACATGGGGAAACATAGATACTGTACCTAATATTGATCCTCTCATCAGGGTAAAACACACTCTGCATCACAATGAAGTACTTCTGGAGAGCAGACACACAACACTGCATTGTAAATACTGGTACTTTAAGGATATAATGGATATAATGACCAACTGGTTATTATGTTGATAAAATACCTTTATTTCATTAGGAATGACAATCCTGTGGACACCTGGGATAGGGAAAGAACAATGCATATTATAAAATCATACGTGATATTTCTGTGTCTTTTGCTAGGTCTCTGTCTTGAGACCATGATCAACAGAAGCTTTTTAACCTCTGCTTTAAAAACTAGGTTACAACATTGTAACCCTAGTTCTGTAAGCACAGGCGGAGCCCTCTATTGGACATTATGGGCTATACTCTCCTCCAATCACATGCACGCATTCACTCACTGAGATTTGCATAACCGTCGCGGGCCAATCAGTGCGTGCCTACCTAATACCTACGTTATATACCACGGTATATAAGGTGGCGTCCAGCGCTATCTGGCATCCCATAACCTCCTCAGTGAGTGGCGCAGGAATGGCAGGGCCACCTTCGTAGAGAGCTCCGCCTGTGCTTATAGAACTAGGGTTACAATATCGTAACCTTTGTTCTAACTGACACAGGCTATGCCCTCTACTGGACTCTATGGGTACAGTGGGTGGAGTCTGATGGATGTACGCCCTGACGGGTCACCATATCAACCTAACCACATGGATCCAGACCGGCTAAGGATTAGACACCGCAGTCCGCCTACTTCTTTATAATATAGGCCGCTGTAGCGGACAAGTAGCGGGCCCTAGCCACCTCAGGTAGTACACAACTGATCTGGGTAAAGCCATGGTCTAACCCTGCAGGGATCAAAAACAAACAGTAGACACTAACATCTGGCCACACCATCACCGAAGTACACAAACAGCTTTTGAGTGCGCCTGAAGGGGGGCCGTGCATTCAACATAACATGCCAAAGCACGAACAGGGCATAGCAGATGCGACTTTGCCTCCCTGTCTCCCGCATTGGGTGGAGGACAAAAAGCATCCAGTTGTATGATCCTCGACCCTGAATGGACTTGTAGTGACCTTTTGACCTCTTCCATGGTGGTGGCTGATTGAGAGTACTGTAGTTTAACACTGACTGGCTTTGAGCAGCAAAGAAAACAGGAAATGAGGAATGTCCAAAAAATGAAGTTAAAGTTCAAAATGGGTTTATTCCAGATTCTTTAAATGTATCAAAAAACATGAAATCAAAACAGAAGGCAGCAGCTGCAAAACCCAGACGTTTACAGCTGTGTCTCCAATCAGCGGCACCTGGCCTTCTCTTGGCCAGGCTTTTATCCCCCATTAGCACACTCCAAGCCTGTAGAGGGAGGCAAAGCACACTGGCAAACAAATGAGGAATTGGCTCCTACAGGACTCCTTGAGTTCTTAGGAACAAGGGAGTGGGTTTGGTCTGAGAGTAGCCCTGCTGTGGTCACCACGAAGCATCAAGCAACTGGGATGCACCGACAGGGCGGTCAATTCACATACTCTCATAGCTGAGGTCAGTGCAAGCAGCAAAGCTGTCTCGAATAACATGCTTTTAAAGAGAAACACTCTAGAGGCTCAAAAGGGTCCTTCACCAAAGCCTCGAGCACCAATGGCAGTTCCCACTGCGGGGAGGATGCATGCACCACTGGTCGCGGCCTCCTGACCCCCTGAAGAAACCGCTTTATGAGAGGGTGGCCAAAGACCGCTTTATCGCCAAAACCCTGTTGGCTGCTGCATGAGACAGGCCTCTAACCATCAAACACTGTAAAAAGGAGAGAATAGACCTGACTGCACAGGACCGGGAATCTAGCCTCCTTTCCTCTAACCAACCACCTAACCCTAACCGCTTTGACTCTTGCCGCTACAGAGAGGTTGTACAGGTTGTACAGACTATCCAGCCCTACTCAGCCTGTCCCTCTCAGGAGTCAAGCCTGGAGAGGACCAAATCTGCTTCACCACCTCTGGGTGAAGCCTCCATTTGTTCTGCTCTGATTAAGTGAATGTATGATGTGATTAATCAATAAATCAGGTATTGTGTGGGTGTATGTTGGGAAGTGTGTGTGTGTGTGTGTGTGTGTGTGTGTGTGTAGCATTAATTACTCTTACCCAGAAACCTCACCATCAGTGAATGAGGGTATTTCTCCAAGTGGTCCATGTATGCCTGCAGATTGGACAGGAGAAACCTGACCTCGCGCCCGCTCTGGGTCTTTAAGAAGAATCTCTTGTCATTCCTGAAACCAAGAACAACCAGACAAGAACAAGAAACAGACGTCAATATTGGATGATTCTGTAAAACCCCAGACTATGTTCAAAACTTTTTTTCACGTTCAATGCCAACATTTTTTAAATTCTCACTTTCTACACTTGCATGGCAACTATAGTATGGTTAAGGTTAGAGAAAGATTATGGTTACAGGTAGTAAAACAAATCATTATATTTATCCAATGGAAATAACTTCTGAAACACTCCTTAAATCTCAGAACAAACAAACAAATAATAAAAAATGGGATTTGGGGATTTATTAGTTGGCTGCTACTGTGCAAATAATCTCACAGCCCTCTCACAGCTCTCCGGTGCTTTTCAGGTCAGTTACGTTAAATCCCAGTGCCTTGTCAGAAGATTTGAAAACAAGGAGGGTACTTGTTGCGTCCACAATCTTATTTATCTATTTTATAATTTATTTAATTCCCCTAACGTAATGAGTCTGTTTTGGAGGTAACAATCACAGCGCAGGACCTGATTGTCAGATGGTATTTTGTACATTATAATGTCACATCCACCAGCCCAACCTCCATACTCTTTCCACCTCGCTACATAAAGGCCACACTACTTCCTAAATTGACACTGAATGTTGGAATTGGACATAAATCGTGAGCTGCAGAATCATGCAGTGTAGATGTAGTTCCTAGGCATGCTACAATTGAAACATACTGTCAGTATGTGTGAGTAAATATGTGTGTGTGTTCTTGTACTTGAAGAACAAGCTTGAGTTTTTGATTTTTGGGGTGAGGACATTTTGGGTGTTAGTTTAGTTTGAAATTAGAGTTAGGATGAGATAAGGTAAAGAAGTAGTCGATGGAAGGTCTTTGTGTGTAACAGAAGATTATGCTCACGTGACAAAGAAGTTTGCCTTGCTCTTGGAGTTACTGACAAACTGGAGGTAGCACTCGCTTGAGCAGAGGGAGTTCATATATTCCTCCTCTGTGATGTCCAGTGAACGCCTCAATTTAGCAAACACTGATGCTGCAAACGTCTGCATCTGGAACCCCTGGAAGGCAAGGATTAAATAGAAGCCTTGAAAATGTCTTAGTGTTTTTTTTAAATTGCTTGACAGGAATTCTTAGAACAACAAAATAAATAAGTATGAATGGGCGATAACTTTTGAATATATGACCATAATTGACAACTTTATCCAGATATGAAAATAAGACAAAGCATGAAAAAACAATTCTGTTATTATTTTATTTTCACACAATTGTACAGCACAGCACAGAGTGACATTTAGTCTCTGTATTTAACCTATCCTAGTATTAGGAGCAGTGGGCAGCTACTATACAGCGCTCAGTAACAGTTTGGGGGTTTCAGTGCCTTGCTCAAGGGCACCTCAGCTGTCCGTGCAGAGACTTGAACCGGTGACCCTCTGGTTCCCAGCCAAGTCCCCATGGATTGACCCACTGCTCCCCCTAAATGATCACTTGCCTCATGAGTTAGAGTTTCCTCGGTCTTGAAATGTTCAGCTGTGGTTGTATCCTGCGCAGAAGATGAAGGGTTGATGAGTGAATTTATGTCTACAATATTTCATGTTTAAAATCCAACCAGCGGCCTATAATTAGAAGAGTATTCACCTGGCCTGATGTGTCCATAGTGGTCTGAATGGAAGCATGCAGGCCTTCTTTTATCATGGATGTCAGATGGTAGAACTCATGCTCTGGATCGATCTCAAACACCCCTACCATCCTCCATCGCTGTCTCAAACGCCACCAGCGTCTTTGCCTGGCAGCTCTGGAAGTGCCAGCAGCTTTTCTATGTTCCATCTGTGACACCGGACAGATATCAGTGTAAAAAGAATGACATTGAGTATATAACATACATAGACTTTTCTAAAGTATGTGATCATGTGCCAAGAGGAAAAATGTTTACAATTTTGAAAAGCATGGGCTACAGTACTACTATGCTTAAAGGGACTGTTTGTAAGAATCAGAAATGTCTTGTTAACAGCGACACCTGTGGCCGTTAAGTCAATGAAAGTCAGCGTGCTGTTGCTCGCGCTTGTGCTCGCTCTACATAGACATGAACAAGCATTACTCAAAACAGTGAGGCGACACACGTCAGCTAAAAGCACAATATCACTCTATATTTCAGCTGCTTGGCAGTAATGTTAGTTGACCAGGCCAAGGTCTCTCCATGAATCAATGCTGATCCTAGTGTTGGCTTTTCCTGCCTCAGCCTCCCGACCGCGGCCGGAGGGAACAGGGGAGACACCGGAGTTTTGGTCGGAGACGATAACGTTTCTCTCTGCGGAGCCCCGTCACTTCACAAGACACGGGAAACCTCTGTTGGTCTGGAGGAGCTGCAGCAGTTATTTCTGCACAAACATCCACTGAACATTCACTAGATATTCTCAGAGCTAAACTAACTCTTCTGCAGTGTGGAGTGTGTGCGCATGCACGTGAGAGTGGAACGAAAGAGCGAGAACGAGCATGGTGTGTGAGTGAGAAGGCAGGCAGAGGAGCAGAGTACAGCAGAGACTGCGGTCCTGGAGACCAATGCTACGGTCTCCCCCGCGTCCTCCGACCGCAGCCAACACTGTTTAACAGACGGGCTTCACTAGATACAACCAAGAGGTTTTGGTGCTTCCGAGTAGTTTGTGTTGGAGTCTTGTCTGAACAGCGTAGCCACACACGAGCACGCATGGGACACCGACCCGCAATGATTTATACGTGTAAGAAGTTACAAACAGTCCCTTTAAGGCCCTGATGTCAATGAACATGTCACAACAAGTATTCCCCAAATCTGGCAACTATCGCGATGACAAAACAGTCCGTCACAGCCTCTAATTCATGGACGTGTTGAACTTGAAGTGGAGGCTCATGTCATCTCATGTGAGAGCAAAATTCCAGGCAAACCCTTCAGGGCAAGTTTTTTGACTTACTGGGCTCATTTCTTCAGCTGTTCACCTCAAGTTTAGAACTTCGACAATATTTAAAGCAGCAGCGGATAGAAATGGAGAAAATATGATTAAAAAAGTTATATTTCTAAAACGGTCACTATATCCTGACAGTAGTGCATGAGACAGGTAATCTGAAAATATCATGTTCCTCTGTGTCCTCCGGTGCTCCTATCGGCATCTGCAAGATTTCACAGACCGAAGGAAAACAACCAATCAGAGCAGATTTGGTGTCTGCCGTCCAGCTTCCGTCTGTGAGAGCCACGAGTCAGTCACTCCGATCAAATGGTCAAACTAGGCAGCGCTGATCAAATATGAATCAATATTCTGTTACTGTAATGCCTATTTCTCTCCTCAAATGTTTTCAGTTCTAAAGCCTGTAAACAGAGCCATGAGGAGGAGCAGAAGTCTAGTTTTCTCTCAGAACACTTGAATTACAATATGCTGAAAGGTTATTATGGAATTTTTGCCCAATGATGCTAAAAACGTGTTGCCTACTGAAGCTTTAACGTATGTATGTCCAACGCCAAATGAGTGAAAATTATTAAAAGCTCTATGTCCACTTTTATGTATAGATATATTTTGTTATATAGCAGTTCTGGGGCTCCCAAATATGTATTGTTTTGCGTGAATTTTCTATATGTGTTGTTTCCCAAAATAAAATTGGACATACATGATACCTCTATAGAAACAATGGGATCCCTATGTATAAACGTTGTTTGTTCTTGTTCATAAAGACCATGCTACTGCTGGGTCCGACAGGGTCTGAGTGGTTAACAATAAAACCATGAACTCAGTTACACTTCAAATAAACAAAGATGAAACCAAACCAAAATCCATCTTGTTTTAAGGTGGACTAGGGCGATTAAAAATCTATTTCAGATATCAGTCTGCTTTTGTCACGTCCATAAATTGGACATCCCATAAATGTTTATAGTATATGGATATAAGGAAACAATTATAAATTAAATACAAAATAGCTGCTCATTACATAGCATTATATAGCATGCTCATAGCATTGTAGCATGTGTAGCATTGCAACTATGAGTTACAATTCCACATGTGGTGGTACAAACAATCATGAGAACATTTCAGATGTTAAAACAGCCCAACTTGAAATTGATAAAGATAAGTCACTTTGGGCGTATTAAACAGCACTATTACAGATAACACTTGTTATACCTAAGACATACAGTGTACTGTACCATGTAAAAGAACAGGTTCATATGCTCATTAAGCTAAAAGATTGTTTTGTCTTTTTTTAAAAAAGATTGTCTTGTTTCTAGATGATACTGAAAAACTAAATCAGACTTAGGTATATGCTCAGGTAGCTCTTACCTGGGGTTCTTGCTTGGACTATACCGTACAACACAGCAAATGGTTCATACAATTTGTCTTCTCATACGGTGTGTCTGAAATGAGCCTTGCCTTTGTGTACACAATGTGTCCGCCCATTCTAACTGATACCGCATTCCAGACAGGTTAGGCAAGCTCTGCAGGGTGTGTAGCTTAGGTGTCACTACTCCTACCCTCTACCTCCCATTGTTACCTTACCACCCTCTTCCTCCCTTCCAAACCTCCAAACCATGGGTGACTTATACACATTATAGACTGACAGGGACGGTAATAGACAGACAGATGGTCGAACAGATAGACGGACAGACGGAGAGGGTCGGACAGACAGATTGAATGGACAAAAAAGCTAGAAATGTAACAAAAGATGGGAAAACGAATGTGGGGGGAAATAATTAAGTAAAATATACCAGAATAGATGGGGTAAAACAATGGCTGTAGTGATATATAAATAAATAAACAAAATAAAATAAAATAAAATAAAATAAAAAAATAAAGGAAAACATACTATAGAGAAGTAATTGAGACAATAACCATCATACTAATATTAAAAGCAACAGTAATTACAGAATAATAAAGAAAGTAAATTCAAAAAGTAAAGATTGTGGATAAATTCTAGGAGATACTCAAATAATAATACAAGAAATAATAGGAATTATTAATTGATATTGCACAGTGATTGAAATGAAATTTCCCCTGAAAGTATTGCACAGTATGAATTGAAGTTACACCTGAGTAGTACTGACATTGCACAGTCGGTGTACATAATACAAATCACATATATACAGTATATATTGTTATTACCCTGGAGCATATGGTATTGTTGTGCCTGACCAATTCTGTGGTGGTGGTGTGTACATTGACCATATGACACATGACATCATACAGCTGCTTACATAGTAGCATGATGAAATTAGTAGTTTTAAGGAAGAGAGAAAAGAGAAAGTCATGTCCGATTTGGGGGAATTCAGGGAAAGAGGAAATACCCTGGCAAGATATTCAAGATGTGAAAGTGAAACAACTGTATTCAGCACAAATTGGATCCTTTTTCCATTGAACTGGTCAAGCAGAGTACTACTTATTTGGGATTAGAATATATCCAAGGTAACAATATTGTAACCCTATAGTTCTAAAAACACAGGAGAAGCCCTCTACGGGACTCTATGGTTAATGCTCTACTCCAATCACAAGCAGCAATCAGGAGGTGCCTACCTGAATACGTGCGGACCCCACAGTATAAGTCAGTGTCCACCACTGTCACATCCCACACCCTCTTCATTAAGAAATGTAAAAAAGAAGCGTATGAATGAACAAGGCGTGAAACATGTCGCCGGCGTACATATGCCCTCAACATTTACCCGACCGAACAAGCATGTCGACACCACAATGCTGCGTGTAGAGCTTCTTCAAGTAAAGCAACAAAAAAAATCACCCTTTGCTTGAACTGGTCACAACCTGTATTCAAAACCTCATACTATACTAGTAGTACAACCTCATACTATACTAGTAGTACAACCTCATACTATACTAGTAGAACAACCTCATACTATACTAGTAGTACAACCTCATACTATACTAGTAGAACAACCTCATACTATACTAGTAGTACAACCTCATACTATACTAGTAGTACAACCTCATACTATGCTAGTAGTACAACCTCATACTATGCTAGTAGAACAACCTCATACTATACTAGTAGAACAACCTTATACTATACTAGTAGTACAACCTCACACTATACTAGTAGAACAACCTTATACTATACTAGTAGTACATACTGATTTGGCCAAAATGTAGTATGTACTATGCAAACAAAAGCAAAATCTACAGTATGCCAAAAATACCCGGATGTCATACTGATTCGGAAAATCTCCAGTATGCATCGAACCAGTATACCTCACCTACTGTATCCCACAATGCAAAGCGCTGGAACAGTACAGGCTACGGTTACAACAACAGCAGACAAAAACTGCAGTTTTTTACATTTTTGTAGCTATTTTATCACTAAATTCACTTCTGAAAAATGTTGAGGCGAGAAATCAACTGTGTAGATTTAGAATATTGACAGTTTTACAATATTAGATGGTGAATCGAACATTTGCTCCACCATTGTCGGAGTTTAGAAGCTCCACAAACTGCTGTGACAGCTATGTAGTTAGCGCCTGCCGGTGTCGCCACCTCTACAGCAGGGTAGTCACGCTCACATACCGCTATGAGCTGGCTGGATCTCTTTAGAGACCAGTCTGTAGACAAGAGGCTTTTATTTCCTTGTTGATGGATAGTTTGTTTAAATATCACAACACACACATGTCTATTATAATTTAACGGGATCCTGTGTTTATCTGCCTTTCTGGAGTTGAAAAGCTCCACAATCACCCACCGGCTTAGCTTGCTGGAGAGACGGCCACAGAGCAGCAGAGAGGAGAGGGAAGAGGTGAGGGAAGAGGAGAGGGAAGAGGAGAGAGAAGAGGAGAGAGAAGAGGACAAGGAAGAGGAGAGAGAAGAGGAGAGGGAAGAGAAGAGGGAAGAGGAGAGAGAAGAGGAGAAGGAAGAGGAGAGAGAAGAGGAGAGGGAAGAGGAGAGGGAAGAGCATACTGCTAAATACATCGCTTTCACCGTCTCAGTATATACTGCGTTCCTCAGTAGTATGCAGTAAGCGGTTTCGAATACAGTGTATGTAGCCTGTGACCAATGGTCACATGTCAGCAGTACTTTGATTCAAAGCTGCAGTAGGCAGTATATTTTCGGCATCATTGGGCAAAAATCCCATATTCCCATATTGTAATTGAAGTGTTCTGAGAGAAAACTAGACTTCTGCTCCTCCTCATGGCTCTGTTTTCAGGCTTTAGAAAATCTAACCCGTGACAGGAGACATTGACCAATCACAGGTCATTTTGGAGAGAGAGCGTTCCTATTGGCTTCGCTCCGGTCATGTGACCGGTACTTGCGTTCCTTCAAGCCATCTCAACCTGATCTCAACATGGCTGCCGGGTCACAAACTTTCTCATTTTACAGCTAAACAGTACAATACAAGATGATTCTGAAAACATTTGAGGAGAGAAATAAACATTACAGTAACAGAATATTGATTCATATTTGCCAAGATCACGATGGCTGGAGCCGCCCATTTTGAGCTTCATTTGAACGCTCTTCAGAAACCTATGGGTGATATCATGGAGACTACATCTATATATCATGGAGACTACATCTATATATCATGGAGACTACATCTATATATCATGGAGACTACATCTACATATCATGGAGATTAACACGTAACGTAACGTAACAGAATATTGATTCATATTTGATCAGCGCTGCCTAGTTTGACCTTTTGGTTGGAGTTCGCAAGTGATTGACAGCCGGCTCTCATAGACACCAGACCTCAGATCAGTTCTTACTGCTTCTTTTCCTCCGGTCTGTGAAATCTTGCAGATGCCGTCATATTTGCTCTGATCTGGCCTACTTCAGCTTTAAGGGGCCACAAGCCAATAATGTTGACCTCTGGCCTACTTCAGCCAAGCTGTGAATCCATCATTTCCAACTCATCATCTCATAATCTTTATTGTCGATCCTAGGCAGGATCCTAAAGTTTCTAAAGATACCAAATATGTCAAGCTCAATTTTGAGGATTTGTAGAAACATCTAGAATGTTTCTATTTGATGGAATGGACAAAATCATGGTACATTGGATTTGAATAGTTCACACATTATAAAGTACCTTCAACTATTTTATGGAACAAGATTGTAGAAAAAACATTTTCTTTCACTCTGAATCTCGGAATGACAAGACTGTTTTGTTGTATGCAAGTGTGCCTATTTACATTTAAGCTGAACTGAATTGAGGCTGCACGGTGGTGCAGTGGTTAGCACTGGTGCCTCACAGCTAGAGGGTTGCAGGTATCTGGCTTGGGGCCCTTCTGTGTGGAGTTTGCATGTTCTCCCCGTGTTAGCGCGGTTTCCTCCCACAGTCCAAAGACATGCAGGTTAGGTTAATTGTTGACTCTAAATTGCCCGTAGGTGTGAATGTGAGCTCTATGTGTCAGCCCTGCGATGGACTGGCGACCTGTCCAGGGTGTACCCCGCCTTTGCCCAATGTCGGCTGGGATCGGCTCCAGCCCTCCCGCGACCCCTAACGGGATAAGCGGTTGCAGATGAGAGAGAGAATTGAATGGATTCCCTCAAAGACCTCTTTTCTTCATGTATATACAAGAAGAAGAAGCCATTATGGGCGCTAAATTGATTCTCTGAAACAAAGCTTCTGGATAAGAAGTGTTTCTGATTCTAGGAAACAGGCATTTTGAAGGAAAAGGGAAGGAATAGAGGAAGTGAAAGTCATGCTGGAAAGTGAAAGTATTGTGTCATACTGCACTGCAGCTATGTGTGTGGGTGTAGCCAAATGTATAAAAAGAGAGTAGGTCAGCAGCTGGACATCATCAAGGAGTCCAGACTGAAGAAAGACACAGTGGAGTGTGAGCCATAACCTGTCTACAGCCAACAACTATGAATCCAGCTGTCATTGCCGTTCTCGCCAGCCTGCTTGTCCTCTGTGCACAAGGTACTGTGAAAAGTTTAGTGTTCTGTAATTCTCTTGTCCTTGTGATGGAGCTTACATCCCACTTTAGTACAACAGCTGTTTTTACATGCTCACCCTTCTTCTAATTGTATCTTATTGTTTTTGTTGCTGTTGTTTTTTTGCTGTAAATGTTGCATCTTATATTTCACATAATTGAGATTGTCCAGAGAACCAACACCAAACTGTCAATGATTTAAATGGAATTTAAAGATCAATGTGTAATAGGCAACTGTTTTATAGCAGGTTCGCCATAACAACTTTTTAAGGTGATAATATGCCAATGTCAAAAATAGAAAATGTATAAAACATAAAGTTAAATAGCCCGTGACAATTATTTAAACAGTAATATAGGTAAAGTCAATTATAAGTAATGCAGTCTTTTAAATTGTTGTCGTCTTTTCTTCCCACAGGGCAACCAGACAACAAATCCAGTAAGTGCAAGTGTATGAACGGTTACGTCGGCAGGGTCAACTTACAGCTCATCAAGGGAGAGCCAGTCGTACACCACCCAAGTATCTTCTGTCCACGTACAGAGATTATGTGAGTAAATGAGTAGTTACTAACATGTCAATTATGGGAGTAAATGAGCAATTACCAACATGTCATTCAGCTGCATTCTTCAGCTTTTCTCTAACACTGTTTTTCTTCTTTCCCCAGTATCAGAACAACAGCAGATAAGGAAAAATGTGTTAATCCAGAGTCCAAGCTCGGAAAACTCATTCTGAATAACCAAAACAAGTAAGACATCAACATTATGTTCAAGGTCTCCCGACATAAAATACTACAGTGAATGTTTCACATCTCCACTGCTTTTTACTAATGAGTGCTTTTTACATCTGTTGATTCAGAAACGCGAAGAATGGAGCAGTGAGCACAACAACGGCTTCCAGTCAAACAAATACTCAGAGCTCAACGAGACTCCACACGATATCCAAACTGTAAGACTCCACCACTGCTGCACTGAGGAGGATATAGTGGAACTGAAACACTGTTGTTAGAATAGAAGGAGTTGTTCATTATCATTGTCATGTAAATACCATTAAGTGTCTGTAAATGATCAAAATGTTCACAATGGCCAGTCTTCTGTTTCTGTCTTCTTAACTTAAATTGTCTTCATGTATTTATACCAAGTAAATAATCTGTATATACTTTTTACACACCAAAATAAAACACCCAAATGGACTTTCTGTGCTCTGTGTTTTGCTTTGCCTCGTGTATTTAACATACACGAGCTTCAGTAGGCAGAATGTTTTTGGCATCATTGGGCAAAAATCCCATAATAACCTTTCAGCATATTGTAATTCAAGTGTTCTGAGAGAAAATTAGACTTCTGCTCCTCCTCATGGCTCTGTTTTCAGGCTTTAGAAAATCTAGTCTTGACGGGAGACTTTGACCAATCACAGGTCATTTCAGAGAGAGAGAGAGCATTCCTATTGGCTGTGCTCCGGCTGGTGGTCGGTGCTTGGTATTTCCTCATACTAGCTCAGTGAATGTAAATAGGTTCTATGGGTACCCACAAGTCTCCCCTTTACAGACATGCCCACTTTATGATAATCACATTCAGTTTGGGGCAAGTCATAGTCAAGTCAGCACACTGACACACTGACAGCTGTTGTTGCCTGTTGGGCTGCAGTTTGCCATGTTGAGCATATTGTTTTATGCTAAATGCAGTACCTGTGAGGGTTTCTGGACATTATTTGTCATTGTTTTGTGTTGTTAATTGATTTCCAATGAAAGATATATACATACATTTGCATTAGACAGCATATTTGTCCACTCCCATGGTGATAAGAGGATTAAATACTTGACAAATCTTTCTTTAAGGGCATTTTTGCACGGATAAAAAATGTGCGATTAATTTGTGATTAATCACAATTAACTATGAACAATCATGTGATTGATCGCGATTAAATATTGAATCGATTGACAGCCCTAGAAAATGTATTTTTTGCAAGATCGTATCAAGCTGGATTTGATCTCATAAGAGCAAAACAGCACTTTCTCCAAGTCTGTTGCCCTGCACTGGGAGCCACTGAGCTTTCACAGTTCACTTGCTTCCAGTTATGTATTGATACGTAACGTCAGTGTCCAGGTAACGTATTGTTTTGGGTTAATCTAAAACAACCGGTTACCTTGAGCGTATCTTAGGAAATACACAAATATATCTATCAATGTTTTTTTCTGTTGTGTTTTTTGACCACTTCACCGTCCCCTACGACACATTACGACAATGGAATACCTTTAAACAGTGACGATCAGACAGTGAGGTCAAAATACACTAAATAGTTGCTAATACTGAGCCACAGGAAGAGTAGAATACAAG
>CAKAOI010051875.1:0-49820 GCA_916701655.1 Sebastiscus albofasciatus
TTTGTGTATGGATTTCTCAAACATTAGGGTCACATAGTCCCACTGCATATGGATTGTCTCCAGTAAACCACATGGACAAAGTCAAGTTGCTGATTTAATACTGAATCGAGTACAACATGCTGAATGTGGTGGAAAAAGTATTCACATCTTTTAGTTCAGTAAAAGTAGAAATACAACAAATGGAATGACATCAAATTCCTGTTTTCGAATCTCTATTTAAGTAAAATGATACATGTACAAGTATAGTACTTTATATTATATATATATATATGTATGCAGAAAGCCCAAAAGTATTTGTGTCGGCATGATTTATTTTTGCAGCTGCTGGAAAAGGAACAGAGTTGCTTGATAAAAAAAACAAACACTTAAAGGTCCCATATTGTGCTCATTTTCAGGTTCATACTTGTATTTTGTGTTTCTACTAGAACATGTTTACATGCTGTAATGTTCAAAAACACTTTATTTTCCACATGCTGTCTGCCTGAATATACCTGTATTTACCCTCTGCCTGAAACACTCCCTTTTAGTGCATTTCAACGGAATTGCAACAGAATTGCGTTGCTAGGCAACAGTTTGGGTCCATGTTTACTTCCTGTCAGCTGTTGTCATTCACATACACTGCAACAGGAAATAAACTGGGACACATTTAGAATGTTTACGTTTAAAACCGTGTAATGGTCTAAATATTGTAGATTTGTGACATCACAAATGGACAGAAATCCTAACCGCTAGTTTCAAACGCACAATTTCTGAATACAGGCTGTTTGTATTTCTCTGTATATTGAGCGTTTTGATACTTTCACAGTATTTATAAAGCACTTAAACCTGCTTTATAATATAAAAGACAAGAAAAGCTCACTTTTTACAATATGGGACCTTTAACTCGGGCTGCAACTACCGATTATTTTCATGGTTGATTAATCTGTCAATTATTTTCTTGATTACTCAAAGTTGTTTGGTCTATAAAATGTTAAAAAATGTCGATCAGTGTTTCCCAAAGCCCAATATGACGTCCTCAAATGTCTTGTTTTGTCCACAACTCAAAGATATTCAGTTTACTGTCATAGAGGAGGAAAGAAACCAGAAAATATTCACATTTAATAACCTGGAATCAGAGAATTTCTACCTTTTTTTTCTTACAAAAATTGCTCAAACCAATTAATCAATTATAGTTGACAACTAATCGTTTACTTGTTGCAGCTCTAAGTTAGATTTCTTTTTATTCTCATGTCACACCTCAAAGTTCTGCTCTTCTGTCACATTGTAGTTGTTCTTTTTTAGTAATCACTTTAACAGACCAGCAGAGGGCAATGTTGTTCTTTACTTCCTCTCTCCAGGTTTCCATGATATCAATTCAAATTAGGACTATCTTTAAAATCTTGGATTAAATCCATCTTTTTATTTTTTTTCATCCACCTTTGCAGACTGCAGCAAGAAACGTCTCGACTCACTAAACTGTAATCAGAACTATTTAGTTGCATCACTTACAAACTTTGTGTATGGATTTCTCAAACATTAGGGTCACATAGTCCCACTGCATATGGATTGTCTCCAGTAAACCACATGGACAAAGTCAAGTTGCTGATTTAATACTGAATCGAGTACAACATGCTGAATATGGTGGAAAAAGTATTCACATCTTTTAGTTCAGTAAAAGTAGAAATACAACAAATGGAATGACATCAAATTCCTGTTTTCAAATCTTTATTTAAGTAAAATGATACATGTACAAGTATAGTACTTTATATTCATATATATGTATGCAGAAAGCTCAAAAGTATTTGTGTTGGCATGATTTATTTTTGCAGCTGCTGGAAAAGGAACAGAGTTGCTTGATAAAAAAACAAACACTTAAAGGTCCCATATTGTGCTCATTTTCAGGTTAATACTTGTATTTTGTGTTTCTACTAGAACATGTTTACATGCTGTAATGTTCAAAAACACTTTATTTTCCACATGCTGTCTGCCTGAATACACCTGTATTTACCCTCTGTCTGAAACGCTTCGTTTTAGTGCATTTCAACGGAGTTGCAACGGAATTGCGTTTGGGTCCATGTTTACTTCCTGTCAGCTGATGTTATTTAAATACACTGGGACACATTTAGAATGTTTACGTTTTAAACCGTATAATGGTCTAAATATTGTAGATTTGTGACATCACAAATGGACAGAAATCCTAACCGCTTGTTTCAAACGCACAATTTCTGAATACGGGCTGTTTGTATTTCTCCGTATATTCAGCGTTTTGATACTTTCACAGTATTTATATAGTACTTAAACCTGCTTTATAATACAAAAAAAAGAAGTATCTCTCTTAACTATACTGAAGTAAAAGTATAAAGTGAATAAAATGGAAATACTCAAGTACAAAGTACAAAACTTCCCACCAACGAGGGGTGATACTAACATGAGAGTGGAAACTAGAAATCAACTATTCCTCACTGGGTCCATAAACCCCTAAAACAGCATCAATAACCACTGGGAGTCCCAGTTTGGGAGCTGCTGTCTCAGCTTACATATTAACTGTAAAATACCATTAAAATCCTGCAGAATTCCTGTCAAACCTTATAAGCCCATATAACAGCCCCTGCTCTTGGCTCCTCCACAGCAAGTACCTGGCTGAACACATGCTGTGTGTAATGCAGGCGACAATCAGGGTGTCACCGTGAAGTCTGGCACTTGTTGGAAATTTGCACCTACTATTCTGAGACAAAAAAAAAAACTGACAAAAGAAATATCACAGCTGTTAAAGTCCTTGTCGGAGAACTCATTCTCCACGCCTGATTTGCTCTGCTGTTCTCGCACAGAGGAGAATAATTAAGAGAAATCTATTGAGACTCGACAACGTCGAAGAAAAGGACCAAAGTATGGGTTAAAAAAGTGAAATACACTGTTAACGTCTCCACCTGTGGAGTTTTTTAGCGTGACTAGAAACGGAGAGCACTCTGCAGACAAACGACATGTAATAACCCTCCGTGATTTCTCTGTGTTAAAACAGCACGAGTGACCCGAGACTACTTTCTCCGTGACAGCTCAATAATGCTCTGTATGCACAAGAGGTCTGATGATTACTGATACACACAGCATGAAAGGACTGTAAATACACACGGTGTTAGCTGCACGAAGTTTGATGTTAAAGTAGCTTTAATTGGCACAACACTTGCAGGCCTACACTGTGAATGATTTTACTCAGCTCAACAGTGTTGACAGTATAGACCGGGCACTCATTATGACTCATTGCTTACTAGTGCACAGCCTGCAGATTACTAATCACATGCATTTACCGCAATCAATCCTTGTTTTACTTTGCTGTGGGTATCTTGAAAGGAAATACAGAGCAGTGAAGTAGAGCTTTCATTGTAACTTGCTTTTTACGCAGCAAACAACTATTTGCTATGTAAATATATAGAGGAGTAATGGTAGTGGCTGGAGGGGGGCCCGCAAACAGAGGAAACTCTTGCGAGATTGTTAAGGTTAGGTCGTCGGGCAGCGAGTCTTGCGAGAGTTTTTGCAAGTTTTCAGCAGATCTCAGGTCATATTTCGCAATTTGCGGGCTCCCTTCTAGACATCGTCTACCTGAGCAGAGAAGTCTCTCTCCCTCAGAGCTTCTCTGTGCTTTGTTGACATAGCCGGGCCGGCCGTGCATGCCTTTTAGTGCATGTTAGTGCATGTGAGCGTGTCCCACTGGCTAGCTCATGGCCGCCGCTCTGAACTGCTCTCAGAGCACCCACCCTTCGGTTCCCCCCTCCAGGTTAACACCGTTAGCTCTGTTAGCACTTGTTGCCAAAGTTTTTACTGTTAGCACCGTTAGCTGCAAGCTGCCGGCTCAGCTGTTGCCATGTGGAGAGCTGTGCAGAGGCAATAGAAATGCTCCCAATCTCACATTTAGAACCTTTAAGACGAATGTTAACATCAGCATGCTAACATGCTAATGTTAAGCAGGTTTAATGTCTATACCATGTTCATCATCTTAATTTAGCATGCTAGCATGCTAACATTTGCTAATAAGTAAGTGAAGTGGCAAAAAACCCCAGAGAAAGTTAGAAAAATAGACATAATTTTGTGTAAATATGTATTCCTCTAACCATCCCTTTAATCATCTTGTGACCCTTCAGATTTATCTTAGGACCCCTAGGAAAGTCCTGACCCCCCATGTTGGGAACCGCTGCTTTAAGGCTTTACTCTATTATTCAAATGGCAATTTGTGTGAATTTCTATCTCAAATACAACATCCTCCATAACGTACAGAAGTTAACACTCCTCTCTCTGCCACATTTCTCTTATCTTCTTCGATTTGAATTTATATATATATATATATATTTAAAGAGAGCAATGTTGAGCCTGGTAAGATCACAACAAAGAAGGAAGACATTCTGGGCTGTATCTCCTTGAGTAAACATAATGCAGAATGAGTTGAGTCTATCCTGACATCATCTTAATGAAAATGTCTGTGGGGAAACAACAAATAAGGCCAGGCTAAGGCTAGGACTACAGGGAGTGTAACCGGAGTGCAGATAGGCGGAGGCAGGGAGGGATAAGGCGAGCGGAGCTGAGCGGGGTCAGTGGAGGCGGTGTAGAAGCCACATTAAGGCTGAGAAACACAGATCAGCAGAGATGATGAGGAAGAGTCAGATAAAGTCAGGAACGGGAGGAGGAGGAGGAATGATGATCTCGCATGTGAAAATACTATTACAGGGCTGGCTGAGTTTTTAATGTAGCAAAGAGATGCTGTTAATATTAAAAGTAGCAGGTGGTAGAGCAAGCGTATACTGATAATGTGAGGCTGCTCAGGGATATCAGCCAGGGATGACCAACATTGGCTTTTTAAGGCAGATACTGATACAAAGCATTGCTGACAGTAACTGATGTTTTCTGCTGTAATCTAACATATAGAAATGTATTGTTTCCCTGGAGTTTATTTGTTCTCTGAGTACTACTGATGTAGCTTTCTGAAGGCCGGTACAATCCTGTGTATAATATTAATACAGTTGGGATCTGTTATGGGAATTTTCGGCATGATTCAGATAGCCAGTAAACTATGGACAAAAATAAACAGCTCAGCTTAAGAGTACACCTTCTAAATATCACAAAACTTAATGGAAAATACTCTTTGCACTTTTATGAATTAATACTTTTGTATGTGAAATCAATCCTCACATGTCTGTACGTATATTTGCATTACATTTGCTGTCCTTTTCAATGTAAAAATTATACTCTGCTAAAGATAACATTAGGTCTTCACAGTTTGACTTACACAAATATTGGGAATTTCCTTAAAGGTCCCATATCGTGCTCATTTTCAGGTTCATACTTGTATTTTATGTTTCTACTAGATCATGTTTACATTCTGTAATGTTAAAAAAACCCTTTGTTTTCCCCGTACTGTCTGCCTGAATATACCTGTATTTATCCTCTGTCTGAAACACTCCGTTTTAGTGCAATTCAACGGAATTGCGTTGCTAACAGTATGTAGGATCTGGCGGTATCTAGTGGTGAGGTTGCAGATTACAACTTCTCTCGTGTGCCAAAAACACCATAATTTACTGAATGTTTTTTTCCTCAAGTGTTGAAAACACATACTGGTTAGCCTTATTGGCTGCAAAATCTGATGCTTATTTAAAAAAAGCATATACATTTAGGTCTTTTGAAGAGTATGTCCCTGTCTTTATTTATAGTAAGTCAAGTAAATTAAACATTGACTGTAACAAAATGTATTTAGTTTCATCTTAAGTGAAAATTATACTTATATATTATAGCAAATTTAGCTTTTGTTTATGCTCAAATGTAAGTTGTAAAATAAGCAAAAAAATATTGTTATATTGACCTGCATTAAAGGGACTGTTAGCAAGTTCTTACGAAGTAAATAAAATGACCTGTAATAAAATTAGTGTTTAAATTAGTTTATTCAAATGTAAAAACTATACTTAAATGTAATAGTGAATATCAGTTCTTTTACTAAATGAAAAAAAAGTCCAAAATCATCTTTTTACTGTGTATGAATGTACATTTTTGTGTTTGGCAAGAGAAATATTTTAATTGATATTGAATCCGAATTTTAGGTTTCAACCAAGTAATGATGATTTATTTAATAGCACATAAAAAAAGAACATTTAACAAAACAATATAAATAATAACAGAATATGCAAGGGAGACTGCCCCAGTTTTGATTAAAACAATCAAATGAAATATACTTAACTGATTGCAATTTAAGTTTAAAAACATAAAAAATCATAAATATAATTTGAGAAAAACTATTAATTTACTAACTAATTAGGTGTAACAAATTGGAGTATTCTTTTAAGTTGGTTGTGTATGGTAATGTGGTCATGGACACTTATAGCATATACTGAACCACAATGTTTGTAGAGAAAAAATAAACAAATAAAAAATAAAGCTTTTGGTAAGACCAAAAAGTATAAATCCATAACATCCAAGTGTGTTTCTGAAATCAAAGCTGCTGCTGTTATTTTTCTGCTAAATATCTTTGAATCTGACCATTTTCATGTCAAACGTTTCAAGTATTTTTCCCACAATGTTCTTCGTGTCAGGATTGACAGCTAAGCTAATGAAATTCTTTAGGCAGTTAACTGCCCTTGATGGGTAAATCAGGACTGAACCACAAAGGGCTGCTGCTCTGAGACTCTCCACCCCTCTCAGCCAGGCCTTAACAGACATCTCCAAACAGCTGTCAAAGCCACAACACCTGCTGGGTAATATCACTTATTGTGGTGTGTCCACAAATCCAACACATTTGAACATATTTAGCACATATAGAGCACGACAGCAGCATTGTTCCTCTTAGATAGTGGTTAGCTTGGTTTCACAGCAATGGCAACCTAGAGTCATAGAAACTTCTAAAAACAGCCCTGAATGGAAAAGGGAAAGCTGTCTTAAAGGTCCCGTATTGTAAAAAGTGAGATTTCCATGTCTTTTATATTATAAAGCAGGCTTAAGTGCTACAAAACTACTGTTAAACTATGAAAACGCTCAAAATATGGAGAAATACACACAGCCTGTATTCAGAAATTGTGTGTTTGAAACAAGCCGTTAGGATTTCTGTCCATTTGTGATGTCATAAATATACAATATTTACACGGTTTTAAACATAAACATTCTTAATGTGTCCCAGTTTATTTCCTGTTGCAGTGTCTGTAAATAACATCAGCTGACAGGAAGTAAGCATGGACCCAAGCTGTTGCCTAGAAACACAATTCCTTTGAAATGTACTAAAACGGAGCGTTTCAGACAGAGGGTGAATACAGCCATATTCAGGCAGACAGTATGAGGAAAATAAAGTTGTTTTTTTAACATTACAGCATGTAAACATGTTCTAGTAGAAACACAAAATACAAGTATGAACCTGAAAATAAGAACGATATAGGACCTTTAACATGGGAATGGCCATCATATACTTCTATCATAATGTTCCATGTCCTTATACACTTTTACAATGTATTTTAATTAATTGATTAATTAATTTATGTTTATTTCTTATTTATGAACAACTTGGCACACAGTGCTGAGCTGCATCTCAAATGAATCTTCAGGTTCCCAGCTTTCAGATGACGTACACCACTTCTATGTGACATCTACTGTTGACCTGCTATCTCCCCCTGAAGACCCCCTGCACCCTCCCTAAAAAAGACAAAAACAGGTCTATTGTGAGTCTCAAAGGGAGTTTTCAGTCTTCTAATTGGAAACTTACACATGGTTGGTATGGCGTGTGATGATTGATTCCTGGTTTTGGAATTAACACCTTCATGTTGTGAAATATTTTCAGAAACTATAATAACTCTTTTTGGGGGATGTATTGGGGGGGAGGGAGGGAGGAAATTGTACTTTAGGCCTATGTATTTTTTTAAAGTCTTGGCTACAGCCCTCGTCTCCTTATAGCTCCGAAGCGCTGCCAGAAATTGCACGATTTGCTAGCGATTTATTGGCAAAGGGATAAGTGTTTGGAACATACTGATTAATTGGGATGACTTTTTTTGCCAAAGAAATAGTCCCTTATAAAACTGTCCACAGAGTGATTTGTGGATTACCCAAAGAAATAAGGGCATTATATTCTGGAAAGAGAGGTTTGCTATTTAGTTGCAAATGTTTTATTTTACTGCTGCACTAAAGAAAATCCCAGTCACCTTTATTGTACTGGGGCGGCTGCCCAAATTCCAGAGGCAGATATTGCAAAAGCCCAGCACATAAAACCAAATAGTATCATACCACATGTGATAAATGTGGAAAGTTGGCTTATGTGGCTTTAAGGATTGGCAGTCAGTCAGTCCAACACTTTGGTTCCACACTAAAATATCTCATACATGGATTATCATGAAATTTGGTGCAGATGTGCATAGTCCCCAGAAGACGAACCCCGGTGTCGTTGGTGATTCCCTGACTTTTCCTGTAGCGCCACCAGCAGGTCAAAGTTTAAACATATCTAGTGAAATATCTCAACATCTACCTGATGGACGGTCATAACAATTTGGTTCAGAAACAACGTGTCCAATAGTTTGATTTATGACCAATTATCTGCAAAACTAATGACACTCCCAGGACCATCAGCTGTACTTTAGTGGTAATTAGCAAAAGTTAGCATGCTAACAAGGCTAAACTAAGATGGTGGTCATGGTAAGCTTGCTCAACATTATGTTAACATTGTCATCGTGAGTAGTAGGAGTAGCATGCTAACATTAGCATTTATGTCAAAGTAGCGCTGTGCCTAATGCCGCGTTTATGTCATATCGCTTAAAGGGGACATATTATAAAAAAGTTTGATTTTCATGTTTTTTTTTTATTACAAAGCAGGCTTAAGTCCTATATAAATACTGTGAAAGTATCGAAATGCTCAATCCCCAGAGAAATACACACAGCCCGTATTCAGAAACTCTGCATTTGAAACAAGCTGTAAGGATTTCTGTCCATTTGTGATGTCACAAATATACAATATTTAGACCCTTTACACAGATTTAATGTAAACATTCTAAATGTGTCCCAGTGTATTCCTGGTTTCAGTGTATGTTAATGTCATCAGCTGACAGGAAGTAAACATGGACCTAAGTTGTTGCCTAGCAACGCAATTCTGTTGCAATTTTGTCGCAATTCCGTCGAAATGCGCTAAAACGGAGCGTTTCAGACAGAGGGCAAATACAAGCATATTCAGGCCGACAGTATGAGGAAAATAAAGTTTTTTTTAAACATTACAGCATGTAAACATGTTCTAGTAGAAACACAAAATACAAGTATGATCCTGAAAATGAGCATGATATCGGACCTTTAAAATCAAACTAAAACCCAGATTCAGCTAATTTCACAGGAGCTAAATGGCAGCAAGAGCCTTGCTTTGAGAAGCACATGTGAATAGGGTTTAGATTTAGGACAGTATTTAAAGGTCCCATATCAGGCTCATTTTCAGGTTCATACTTGTATTTTGTGTTTCTTCTAGAACATGTTTACATGATGTAATGTTTAAAAAAAACTTTATTTTCCTCATACTGTCTGTTTGAATATACCTGTATTTACCCTCTGTCTGTAACGCTCCATTTTAGCACATTTCAATGGAATTGCAACGGAATTACGTTGCTAGGCAACAGTTTGGGTCCATGTTTGTTTCCTGTCAGCTGATGTTATTTACATACAGTGCAACAGGAAATAAACTGGGACAAATTTAGAATGTTTACATTTAAAACTTTGAAATGGTCTAAATATTATATGTTTGTGACATCACAAATGGACAGAAATCCTAACGGCTTGTTTCAAACGCACAGTTTCTGAATACGGGCTGTGTGTATTTTTCCGTATATTGAGCGTTTTGATAGTTTAACAGTATTTATAAAGCACTTAAACCTGCTTTATAATATAAAAGACATGAAAATCTCACTTTTTACAATATGTGACCTTTAAAGTGTAATTAGGCTATAACTAATCAAAACCCAGGTTTAGTCTAATTCTCGGGAGCAACAGGACAGGGCAGGACTCAGGATTTGAGACAGCTGCTCATAATTTGGGACTGTCCCGAATTTTTGGGGACGTTTAGTCACCCTACATGCAAATACCATTCACCTCCACTGTTTTGGGTTGTCTCAAAACCTCTGCACATAAAACCAAAACTACCTGGGTGGCTCTGAAACACTTAGACACTTAGAAAATCAGTTTTTTGAAAAGTGACCCTTTCAAACATGTTTGTAGTCACTTTAACCCATGTTTAGGTTACTTTCACCAATGAAGCTTGAGTATTGTTGCCATGGTTACCTGCAGTTTAACGTGACCCAAATGTCTACCACGCTCCATTCAAACCAATCATACACTGCAATAAAATATGTAATAAAAAAAATATCTGCAAAAAAGCAGAACAACACTTGACCCCTCAAACAGCCTTTCAGGTTATCCACGCTGTCCGTGCTCCACCAGAGCCCGCTGGGTAAAGTGTTGATATAAATATTAAATAAGTGATGTCAAGCGGAGGAGGATGTTTTAGTGTCACGTCTCTGTAAGCATTGGTTTTTGTGTAGGTGTCAGCAAGCCAAGCATCTCTTCACTTGAAGCTGCATCACACATATTGATCAACAGCGCTGTGTATCCAGAGAGGCCTACAATGTGTGTGTGTGTGTGTGTGTGTGTCATGCATACTTTTCACATGCAGCGGTCCCACAGTACAGCAGTGTAGGAGTAGCTAATCCAACCGCCTCAGTGCTTATAGCAGATGACCCACAGTTGAGCAGCTAAAATCTCACCCTCTTTTCAGGCACAGCAGCGCGCTGTTGCTGCAATTTGCTCCCACTATTGTGAAGAATAATAACTGATTGTTGGGTTTTATCTCGATTCAGCCCCCCGTGATGAACCCCCCCCCCACCCCCCCCTCCCAGTCAGGGATCGCTTCCAACGTTGATTTATGCAAAGCCACTGTGGAAAAGTCAACTAAATCCCTACTGGTGAACGTGCAGTTGTTTTTTCTAAGAGGTGAAGCACGTTCCCTGGAAGCGGTGTGTCAAGTCGCAGCAACTCTGAGTGGCGATGATAGAGGGAGTCAGTAATGCAGAGCAGATAAACAGAAATGTGAATGGGAAGAGGAACTTTACAGGCAGAAACATTGCTTGATGTTTCTGCCTGGAAATTGAGTTGCTTTCAAACAGCGAGGAAGTATGTGTATGTGTCTGGTGTCGAGGTTACTTGATTAAACTGGAAGAATGCCTAATTACATCAAGCAAGGCTCGCTCGGATGAAGATGTGTGTATCCAAATACACCGAGGCTACATCTGCAAGCTTTAGATAAAGATTTATCTGAAGAAATATGAAAAGTAAATGTGATTCCAATTACCATCCGGAAGTGAGATTCTCTCACTTTGAGACTGCAGTTGTACTTTTTTGGACACTGTTCTTGTGACATGTTGTGATGCAGTAAATGCAGTTTAATTTATGTCGAGGTGTGGGTGTTTTCCAGATGGACCAGGGTATGCTCTCCAAGTTTTTTGTCAACAAATTTGAGTCTTTCAGTGAGCTGAGCAGCAGGGCGGAGGCTTAAGGTGACTCAGCTACATCTAAATTTAATTCACTTCTTATAAAAGTGTCTGCTGCTCCCATAATAGTGATTCAAACTACATGCAGTGAAGTGGTTTTTCATAGCTACAAACGTTTGTGACTGTTATGAAAAGACCTTGGTCACAGAAAAAGGTCAAAAGCTCCACTAGTGCTGCTACAGGCTACAATGGTCATTGAGAAAATCTGCACCAGTCTGCAACAAAAGAAATGTGAGTATTTGTGGCTAGTCACCAGAAAGTGGAACAGGGAGATTCATTTGCATGTCCATGAGAACTGGTCCTGGAGGCTTGGTGACATACTAACTACTTCCGTGCTGTGGCTGCTGTATGTTGTGGCTAGTTATATTTTTTGGTAAATTGACACAAAGAGTAAAGTTGTATTGACTTGACATTTGCATGAGAAGGGGTGCTTTAAACTGGTTGGTGCAACACAGCTAATACGTAAGCTTTTTGTCAAGACCACTGTCGTGTACAGTGCGAATTTGCATCAAAAGTTGAACGAAAGCGTTGTACAAATTTATTTTGTCTCCTCGAGTGAAGCAACTATGTCCTTTGAAAATACTTTTTTCATTACATTTCAATCGAATATTACAGTTAGTGAATAAATGCCGTCGAGACGAGCCTTTAAACGTCATGACGTACAGGAAGCTAAGAAATTACTCAACATCCCCTCCACCACTTCTCACTTATTGGTATGGGTAACATACGTTTATATTACTAAGCAACTGTGAATTAAAAACAAAAATATGGTCCTCTCTCTAGGTTCCATGGTGGAAAGGAGGTGTTGCTCGGGCTCTATCGGTCTGGCGTGGAGAGGAGGTTGGGTTGTTCTGGCTCTATTGATCTGGCGTGGAGAGGAGGTTGTGTTGCTCTGGTGCTACCTATATGGCGTGGAGAGGAGGTCGTGTTGCTCTGGCTCTATCGATCTGGCATGGAGAGGAGGTCGTGTTGCTCTGGCTATATCTGTTTGGCGTGGAGAGGAGGTTGTGTTGCTCTGGCTATATCTGTTTGGTGTGGAGAGGAGGTTGTGTTGCTCTGGTTCTACCTATAGGACGTGGAGAGGAAGTCATGTTGCTCTGGCTCTATAGATCTGGCGTGGAGAGGAGGTCGCGTTGCTCTGGTTCCACCTATATGGCGTGGAGAGGAGGTTGTGTTGCCCTGGCTCTATCTGTTTGGCATGGAGAGGAGGTTGTGGTTCTCTGGCTCTATCTGTTTGCTGGAAGCTGCTTGACATCCTCCTGGCTCCACCTTCTTACTTATATTCACAATATACATATTCATTTTTGTCATGGATTGTCTATGTTGTATTTTCATTATGTTGTTACTCTGTACACACGACATCTATTGCACATCTGTCCATCCTGGAAGGGGGATCCCTCCTCTGTTGCTCTTCCTGAGGTTTCTTCCAATTTTTTTCCCTGTTAAAAGGTTGTTTTTCCTTATCTGATGAGAGGGTCACACTGTCACGGACAGAGGGTGTCGTATCCTGTACAGATTGTAAAGCGCCCCCAAGACAAATTTGTGATTTGTGATTTTGGGCTATACAAATAAAATTGACTTGACTTGTTGCTGCTGAAGCGAAGTACAAAACCATAAGACAAGAATTGCATACAATTTCTGGTGAAATATTACAGTATGCAAACACTGTACACTACGGTGGTATAAATATCCCACAATGCAAAAACATTCATAATGGACGTTAACGGACAGCTTTATAACATCAATAACACTTCAATTTAAAGTTCCAATGTTGTGCTCATTTTCAGGATCATACTTGTGTTTTGTGTTTCTACTAGAACATGTTTAAATACTGTAATGTTAAAAAAAACCTTTATTTTCCTCATGCTGTCTGCCTGAATATGGCTGTATTTACCCTCTGTGTTAAATGCTCTGTTTTAGCGCATTTGGACGGAATTGCGATGGAATTGCAACAGAATTACGTTGCTAGGCAACAGCTTGGGTCCATGTGTACTTCCTGTCAGCTGATGACATTCACGTACACTGAAACCAGGAATAAACTGGGACACATTTAGAATGTTTCCTTTTAAATCTGTGTAATGGGTCTAAATATTGTATATTTTTGACATCACAAACGGACAGAAATCCTTACAGCTTGTTTCAAATGCAGAGTTTCTGAATACGGGCTGTGTGTATCTCCCTGTGGATTGAGTGTTTCGATACTTTCACAGTATTTATATAGGACTTAAACCTGCTTTATAATAAAAAAACATGATAATCTCACTTTTTTATAATATGGGACCTTTAAGTGTAAGTATAAGATTCCACTTTGCTACAGATGAAATGTAGTTTTTAAATTAGTTCAGACTTTATGATTCTCACAAATCATCGTTTCTGTCACATGAGGTTGGCACGGGTTACCACGGTTACACATCTCCAGCCGGGTCAGACGGCTCTCAGGAAGTGACGACGTAAATGACTGTTCAGTGCGTCCAAAAAGATACATACTGCTGTTTATTAATACAAAGTATGTTGAATGATAGTACACATATTGAGTATGTAGTAGATAGTACGGGATTTTGGACGCAGCGTGTGTAAATAACTTTGTGCAGTAGAAATACACTTTTTATTATCTCGCGACCCTCCTGACCAGGCTGGGAACCACTGCTCCGCCCAAAAGGTTACCTTGAGTTCTTCACACCAATCGTGTGTAGTTTTTCTCTTATTTTTTCCTCTTGTCTCTGTAGGTTTATGAAGAACACTTTCAACTTGCACGGAGGGCCTCTTCATCTCAATCTGCACGGTCTAGAGCGAATTTGTGTCTGTTCCTGTTTTCTCACCAAACACACCAAAGACGAATTATCCTCTGAGGACTTTCAATGATATCTTGGCTATCTGGTAGATAGATGTTGGCCAAATACATTTATTTTCCAATAAATTACTTACTTATTATTATTATTATTATTATTTTTATTATTATTATTATTATTATTATTATTATTATTATTATTATTATTATTATCTGTTTGGCTGTTTCCCCTTGCTTTTATTTAATTTTATATATTTATTTTCTCTTCCTTTTCTTCTTCTTTTTATTTTTTTTGTTCTATATTTTTTTTTTTCCCTTCACAAAAAATATTTCTTTTGGATTTATGATAACGTTATGGCATGTTCTTTGGCTTATTCGTTGATATTTTACAATGAAACAATTCTGTATCTTGGAGAACAGAGTACATGTACGCAGTCCAAGTGAGTCAATAAATAATATATATATATGTACATATATATATATATTTAAAGATAGAAGTTGGCCAAAGTGTTAAAGGTCCCATATTGTAAAAAGTGAAATATTCATGTCTTTTATATTATAAAACAGGTTTAAGTGCTATCAAATATACAATATTTACCATTACCATTACACGGTTTTAAAGATAAACATTCTAAATGTGTCCCAGTTTATTTCCTGTTGCAGTGCATGTAAATAACATCAGCTGACAGGAAGTAAACATGAACCCACGCTGTTGCATAGCAGCGCAATTCTGTTGATATGCACTAAAACGGAGCTTTTCAGACGGAGGGTGAATACAGGTGTATTTAGACAGACAGTATGAAGAAATTAAAGGGTTTTTTGAACATTACAGCATGTAAACATGTTCTAGTAGGAACACAAAATAAAAGTATGAACCTGAAAATGAGCATTACAAGGGGCCTTTAAAGTTTGGTCAAATCAATTGTGTTTTGCGTTGCGTTCAAATTTGCTGAACTGTGACGTGCAAATTCACACATTTGACCAACAGAAAATTGCCTTAATAGCGTAACCTTTGAGGTAACAGAGAGCTGGAAAGTCATGAAGAAAGGAAGCTGTCGTAGCTTAGCTGTGTTGCGTGTTGTGATTATTTACATTAGTGGGGCTGCAGGCACTGAGGGCTAACACTGTTGTCTAGCTTGATGCACAAAGCTTTGACTCCAACTATAGAGACTATTGCATTTACTCAACAATTGACTCAGAAAAGCAAACTCTCCATCCAACAGCTCAGCTTTGCTACTTAATCTGTCTCTTTTCTCACCAAGCAGAAGGATCCTCTAGAAAACAAACCCTGGACCTGAGCTGTGCCACTTTCTTGCCTGACCCGGGCTTTAGACAAATGGTGAGATCAATCATCTCAACTCCTTTATTCTAATGAAGAGAAACAATCCAAAGCCTCCCACGTGACTGTCCTCTGAGATAATATATTCAAGGTTATGTGACCCACAGAGAGAAAAAGCTTATCCGTGCTGCTTGTCTGAAAATGCAGAATGATATACAGACTCATGCCTACATGACCAAATTACATCACCAGTTATTTGGAATATCTTGCATGCAGGGAGGGCATGAACATCATATTCTGTCAGCTCTGTCCTCTGGGAAGAGATTACCGCAGGGTCTGGGAGAAAATCAAGGGTCACAGCTGCTCCACCGAATGGATTTTCCAGGTTATTATCTGTGTTTGCATTTATTCTTGTAGAGATTCAAGGTCTTAAATCCCATAACAGGCACAGAATCAGTACCAGGAGAGAGAGAGAGAGAGAGAGAGAGAGAGAGAGAGAGAGAGAGAGAGAGAGAGAGAGTGAAACTTGCCATATGCTGTTTTATGTTTTATCTGACAGAAAAACAATGTAATTACCAAATAGCACATATTAGCAGTGATTGCCTCCTCATTAAGTGAAAATAAATAAATGAACATCTCTTTCACTTTCCTTGTCACAGCTGAGCAAAATGAAGCACCGCTCAGTTTCTCGTTTCCAAGAACTTTTAATTATTTTCCAGCAATCCGACCGCTTTGATATATTAAATTCATCATCTCGCAATCTGTTATAGCTTCGACTCTATGTGAGGAGAATATCGAGGAAACCTGGTTTTTCTGGTCGGATCTCGTTTCACTCCTGGTGTGTGCGTCTGTGCTGGCAAGTCTGGCGGGTACACAAGTGTTATGAGGCTATATGGAGGAGGGTGCTTGTGTGTGTGTGTGTGTGTGTTTGTGTGTTGACTAGCCATCTGGAGCTCCTCCTGGGGTTTGAGCTACATGCGAACAACGTCATGAAAACATGAGGACACATGCTGCAATGTGTGTGTGCAAAGAGATTGTTTTGTAAAGGCGGCACCACGGAGCGGTATCGAGTTGAGGTAACATTAACTGGAATATGTCGCTAAGTGACACAAAGATGAGGCTCTTAAATCGTTAAATGGTATCCTTAGCAACAAGCGTCAACGGGGCTCCCGGCAAATTACACCACTGTGACAAGGAAAAGGGGCATTTACAGAGTGACCCATCTACAATGTTCTATATCTACGAGTGTGAGTGTTTACCTGCGGGGCTGATTGTGTGGGAAGGGGATGACAATGAGCTGAGAGTTGGGAATGATGGCCGTCCACTCCTTCTTCCTTATTTCCTGGAAAAGACACAAAAAAACACATGAACTGGGTGTGCACATACACGGTGATATATTATGGTAACAATAAAAGCAGATTTCCATAGAGACGCACACTCAGAATATGTATGTTAAGTCCGCTGGGGCAGAATAATAATAAGGTCTCGTGGTTTTCCTTAGCTACTGTGGAGCAGCTATTTTAAGCTGTGCATTTAAGGCGGAGACAACCTGCTGCATGAAATAAATGACTCGGACTGTGGGGAGCAACACAGTTTTGCTAGCGTGCGTATGTCTGTGTGCATAGAGGTGTGTGTATATGTGCAGCGGCTGGGTGTGAGAGAGTTCAGCCATCTGCAGAGCAAGTCATAATCTCAGCATCCGTCCGGATAAAATATACATTGTCTTTTCTCATCCTGTGATTTAAAGGGTAGCTTTGGTATTTTTCAACCTGGACCCTAGCTTCCCATGTTTTTGTGTCTAAGTGACTAATTGGGACAACTATTTCTGGAATTGGTCCAGTATTTAGGTATAACGCTGTAACCAGAGGAGCCACCTCATGCTGGCTATTAGAAAGAGTGCAAGTTTAAGGCATTTCAGCATTGGTTTCAGACCCAGAGGTTGCCCACTGAACACAACCCAGTCACATAAATAGTGTCCTTTGAGCTCACGTTTCTGGTTTATATCCTTTGTTTACATCAAATCCCTCTTTCTTCTATCCAGATATAGTTACACATTGTGAGAGGACACTTTGGGTGTTTAACTGGACAAGCAGTGACTGTTAAGACGAAGAGTTAACCATCAGATGTCAAGTTGTAGTGAGCTTAAAAATATTCGCTTGCAGCGCCGTGTTTGACAGCAGCTTGACTTTGCACAAGTTCAAGTTTCATTTTTAGCAGTTTGCCGCCTTAAGGCTCAACACCCGACGAGGACATCTGACATCAGACTGACACAGACTATATTTAACCTCTGCATAGCCCAGCATCATCATCACTTCCTGTTGGGTTTCCTTTTCACCGTCTCCCGAGTCCAATTTTGCCTTGTGTCATGATTTAGCCCCTGCCCCGGTTCATTAGGGGGTTAAGAGTTCAGCGATATAAACATCATATCAATGATTTAAACGCTCCAATCTCGCTTGTAGCTGTGAGGAATTTCCATTTCCACATTTTGGCAGGATCTGGTAGTGCCGCTGCTCTTTTAATTGTTGCTCTCCGTTCTCCATCAATTGAGAGGAAACCACATCTCGCAGCTATTTTGAATACGCGTGCAACAACGGCGCCGCTTTTTTACATAACGAGCACATTCTCGCCGCAAGCCATTGTCGCTTAGCTCTTGGAAAGCGCTGCCATCGGCGCGGCAACTGGCGGGGGAGCAGAGCTGGAGACGAGTCAGCCTCCACTACTGCTGCTGCCTGGGAGCAGATCCGATCTGGCTGTTTGGAAGAGAAAAGTGTTCCCAAGTCTTCAGAGAGAAAGAGAGACACTCTGGTTCAAAGCCAGGGAAACTGGCACACTATGAGAGAGGGAGCGAGGGAGGGACGGGGACAGATACAGAGATGGAGACAGAGAGAGAGAGAGCGAGAGTGACAAGTAGGGGACTGATTAGTGAAGTAAACCACTTTGAGCAGCAAAGGGAATCCCCTGGGTGGAAGATAAGTGAACAGGAGGAGAGAGACTCACAGAGAGAGACGGGGAGGGGGGTGAATAAAAGAGGGGAATGATTGGACAGAAGATGGAAGATATCCGAGTAGATTTTACAAAACCTCTCCTTCTGCGAAACAGCAGGCAGAAACTCTCATTGTGAAGGAGAAAATTGTAAAGGGCACAGCAGGGGAGAACAGCGAGAGAATGGAAGCAGGACAGATATAAAGACTGATGTAGAAAGAAAACAAAAATGAGAGACAGATTAATAAAGACAGTGGACAGACAGAAAGATCCAAAACCGCCAGCTGAGCAGGTCAGGATTCCTCCTCGTTCCTAAACAGCTTTCCAAAGCTTCTCCCTCCCTCATTACAGGTAGATTTGACTCCCCTCCCTAGTCCCTCCGGGTACAAAAAACCTACTCGGCATAATGGGCCGCATCTGTAGCCATTAATTAATTCACTTTGTAGAAGGAATGGGCGAGGAGGAGGAAGAAAAAAGATCAAATTTCTTTGCATAGAAAAAGGAATGTGCGAAAAAGGGACAACAAAGCAGCTTGTTTGAGCCGAGTGTTCTCGGTGCACTACAGCTTCTGAGTCGCGGACCGACCCATCTACAATTCTAATCAGCTGCTTGACGAAGATCCCGGTACCACACGGGAGGGAAAAAAAAGGGCCCTGTCGTGCCTAATATTCAGTGTGACAAGTGCAACGTGAGAGAGAGAGAGAGAGAGAGAGAGAGAGAGAGATGGAGAGAAAACAGAGATAGAGATGAATGTGGAGTCGGTGAGAGAGCGGAACTGAAGAGCGCTGACATTTTGAAGTAGTGTAGTGTAGAAATGTGGTTGACGAATAGATTAAAAACATGAACCCAATCAATTATTTACTACAGTAATATAACGCTGGCTTGTAGTATGTCAGGAGGCACACATGGGCTGCATCCAGAGAGTCATTCATACAGTACATCCTCTACTCCCAGAGCTGTTAAACACACGTGTTTGAATTTCAAATAAAGACGGGGAGTGTCGATATTTATGTCCCCCTGGGTGATGTCATCTATCATCCCATACATTAGAAGCGGGATGTGGAATCTATCTGCCATAAAAGAAACTGTCTGTTCAACCTCTCTTTAAAGTTACTACGAGGAACCTTCACTTTGTGTTGATTGTGGCGGTCTCTGTGGACAAACAACACGCTTTCATCCTAACTCCTTATATACTGACGCTTTGTCAGACCCCCTTGGCCTCACTTTTCGCTCGCAGTAGACACATGCTTAATGTTGTGAATTTAACAAAAACACTTGTTTAGGTTCAGGCAATAAAACCAATTAGTTAGGTTTAGGAAAAAAAACAACATGGTTGGGCTTAAAATGACTAAGTTTTGACAGTGAAAATGTGACTTGACGTTGTGTACAGCTGATTGTAAAGTGAAAATGAAACGTGACGCACAGGACATTGCACCATCCGCCTCCCCTCCCGCCTGCCCTGTGTGTCTCTTTTGCTCTTCAGACTATGCTACCACATCACTTTCCCTGTGGGTTTACTGTTACTGTTTATAATGTAGTTAATGGAAAGCCGGTGCGTCACATACCGGCGCTAAAAGGTGCCTTTTGCAGTGGTATCAAACACCGACGGCCGTGACGAAGTGTCGGTATTTGACGCCCTAGGAATGAGAACGGGCCGGGACAAAAGTGGTACTGTTTCTGAGCACCAGAGTCCCTTTAGAAAACCTCTCATTTCACTGCAGCAGGCTCTGACAGTCTGCCCCTCTCAGTCCTGGTTCTGGTTCTCCCGTGCCTCCCTTCCCTCCAGCGAGCCCAGCAATACGGCCTGGGTCTCCAGATTGATTCTGTCTGAATTTGCCAGAATCCGATCCGGTGGCACCGATGACAAGCATTAAGAATAACTATATGGAAATAGCCAATCTTCTCGCTGATGGTCTCGTTTATTCATGTAGGTCACATAGAGGCATCAGTATTAAATTAAGACAGTTTCATAACCAGTTAAAGTTCCTCATAATAACTTTAATCACTAGATGGGATGAGGAAAAGAGCTTTTTCTCATTGCCATTTTACTGCCCAGTCTTGCCTCTAGTGCCTCAGCATGCCATCATAGTTATCCTGCCAAAATTGGACTCTTTCTAATGATGAGGGCTGCAAAATATGCTAAATTCTGCAACTAAAGTAAAATACTGCTTGCTTGTGTTTAAGGGACAGGATCCATAAATAGACACAAACCAAAGACTTCCAGTAGAAAACTGGAGAAAATGAAGAACTGATTGCATTGTGTAGGTCTTAATTGTTTTTTTTGTGTTAAGCTATTACATACTGATCAATCATTTCACAAATTGCATTAAGTAAAAAGAAAACAAAACCATTTTGTGGACTTTCTCCCATACTCTTGTGCGTCCCTCATTTGCAAATATTTTGAAGACAAAATCATTTGACAATTGATATAAACACCAGTTGTCACATATTTTGCTGCATCAACTGCTGCTTGAAAAACAAAAAAAACAACAACTAAGCTCAACCAAGCATTAAATGTTTTTTGCAAGATTAGTGAGACAATGCTGCTTCTGTTCAGCATTTCTAACGATAAGAAAAGAAAATACATGGCGGGAAATCCCTCCTCTGAATCTTCACAAAATACCCTTCAAACAAGTCTCCCAATCCTCAGAAGAAATGTGCTACATCAAGCCCATTGTGAAATAAAGCCTAAGCTGCAGGAGAAAAACAACTATTCTGCTCTCTGCTTACGACTTTAAGAAGGTTTGAACTGTGCTTAACGTGAATTAGTCTGTCATTACATATTATTTAACTTGGAAAGTTTTCTAGTTCTTAACATCAGGATCCCGAAGCTATTTCTGCTCGTCTCTCACTCCCTTAAATGTCTCAGCCACACATGCCACACGCTGTTATATTCAGGACATGTTAGGGTGCTCAGAAAAGACTTCATCAAGCATGTGAGTGGTAGAACACAAAACTTTTTATGAAACAAGTATTTATTTCCTCACCGTCTCTCCAGGCTGCCGGGGGATGCCAACGAAAAGGTGGTCCAGGAAGTTGGCGCTCCGTCCGAGGCCCAGCACGGTGTAGGGCAGCTGGAGGGAGGAGTGAGCCGACTGGCTCAACTGACCGGCTGCAGGAAGGGAGGGAAAGAAAAGACAGTTATTAAATGTCATAAAAGCCTTCTCTCAAAAGAGTTTTGTGCCCCAGTGTTTTGTTTAAACATTTTGGTCATATTACTATAGGACAATTATGGTCCCCAGAGAATGAATCCTACCGACTTCCATTTGTTCTTGTGCCACCATGAGGTTGACATTGTTATTTTTCAGTGAAACATCTCACAAACTACTAAATAGATTGTCAAGACATTTCATACAGAAATATATGGTGCCCAGAGAATGAATCCTCAAGAGTTTGGTGATATGACACCAAGCTCTTGAGGATTCATTCTCTGACATTTCCTCTAAATCCACTCAGCAGCAGCAAGTCTTCACCTATCCATTGAAATATCTCTACATCTACAATATGGATTGACACCGAAATTGGTACAGCCATTCATAGTTCACAAACAATGTATCCTAATAACTCTGGTGATCCCCTGACTTTCCCTCCAGCGCCACCATGACATTCACAGTTGTGTTTTTTTTTTTTTTGAAATGTCTGCTAATGTATTGTCTCTGAGCAGGTAGACGAAAAAACAACCACATGACAATAAATACACTACATAAAACAACACAACACATAAAAGTCAGTCAGTGTGAGATAATAAATAGAATCAGTATAATAAATACGATAAATACTGTACAAGGCAATCACACTATTGTGCTGACTTTAGCCAAAGCTTGAGGCTGGTTTTAAACACCGCAAAGCTTCCTGAGTCTGAGGGGGTGCGAGCTGATGCATCATTTTAAAACACCAGGCGTACATCAGAGTAAAAACTTCTATCAAGTATGACATAATGGGCATTGTATAAATGTTGATGTTCATTTTAACCCACAGCCCTGTTTATGTCATAAATCGGCCATGCATATTTGAATTTGTAGATAGATCTTTGTAATTACTTAAATTGTTTTTATAATGCACATAGTTCAACTTATATCTCTGTCTCGTAAATATTTAATGTTTTGCTGGCCCTTTTAGACATGCTGTTAACGAAGCAGCAAAAGCTTTGCACATTTTCATTCATCACTTTTCTGCTCGATACAACTGATTAAATTGATGGCTGTGTACGTTAACATAACTCCCATTTATTCTGACGATCTGTAGCTGCAATGGTCCTTCTTTCCCAGAGGAAACATTAAAGTTTTACGTAATATAATCAGCTCTAACCTAACCTATCTTGACCGTGACTGTCAGTGAAAAGGCTAGAATGTAATGAGAAAGAAACACACAACAGGAGCGTCCAAGCCAGAGGGAGTGCAGCGTGAGACCTTGTGTTCTGACATGAAGAAGCATCATAAAAGATACAAATCAGAGTGAGACACCTGAGGCCAGTCCAACACCTCTCCTCCTCCTGACTCCTCACGAAACCTCCCTCCTCCATCCTGTAATCTCTCCCTCCTTACTTACTATTCAATCCAACCCTTAGTCTCCGGTTTCTCCTCTCTCTCCTCTCCCCTGATACGTCTCTCTGACTTGGCCTTACTCATTTCTCTTCCCCTTCTTCTCCTCCGTCCTGCTCGTCTCTCCTCTCTCTCCCCTTCAGCTGCTGTATCTCGCCCACGCCACCCAACTCTGCCAAGTGCAGCCGACATAAATCAACCTCTACGTGGTAAACAAAGAGAGGGATGGAGAGAGAGAGAGAGAGGGGTGGAAGAAGAGAGAGAGAAAGCCTCGAGGCAGTCAGTGATCAGAACTAATGTGGATGGACTGCGTATTGCAGACCGAGAGGAGCACAACAGCTTTGCTTCTCTCTTAATCTAGGCCTAACCTCAGTTAAGATTTGTCCAGGTCATTTTTGGCCTCTTCAGCTGAACCTCGGTCAGGTCAGTCCGGCTCACTGCAGCTCAATATTCCTCTTATTTCAGTCTCTTTCTTATTGCACAAATAAAGCTGGCATTATGCATTAGGAACATCACATATAGGAGGAAAAATCATCAGCCAGTGGGTGAAAGTGAGTCATTTTAGGTAAAGCCAGCCGTGTTTATTGTATGGATGCATTGTGTGTTAGTATAATAAAAGCTTGTCCATGATGCTCTTGGTTCCAGCCAGTCTGAACGCTGAATAGACCCATCCACCTTCTACCCAGAGAAAGCTTTTCATCAGTCATCTCTCTTTATCTCTCTAAATTTCTCTCGCTTGCTATCGCCCTGTGTGTTCTATTTTACCAGCTTTTTAGTGCTGGATTGCTGGGTGTTGTGAAGAGGCAGCATAATTGCCTTAATCGCACACCGCAGACAGCAAAAGAGAGGGGGAAGACCGACAGAAATATAGCCTGTTTCCAGGAAGAGCTGGGCAGAGTTTCATGGACAATGACTTGTTCAGGTTAGTACAGAGCCATGACTTGTAATAAACATTTAAGATGAATCCTGGGGTGTCTGACATTTACTGAGAGGTGTGTGTGTGTGAATTGTTGATCGACAATTACCGACACTTTTTAGCCATGTTAGCCATTGTGGCTCTGAGGGATGGCAATGTCTTTCAGGTGGTCCACCACTTTGGTCCAGACTGGAATATCTCAACAATTTATGGATGGATTGCCACAAAATTGACTTTTCCTCTAGCACAAACATTTATGTTTTTGTTTTTTAGTGAAATATCCATAGACTGTATAGAAGAAGTGGACGTAGTCACAGTGACGTCACCCATTGGTTTGTGGATTGCCGTTTTGAAGCCTCGAGATCGTCATTCTGACAGTCCCCATCTTGGTTTTTTGCCACCAGAAGTGACACGAGAGGGTTGAGCTAACCAAACGCTGAATAAGACATTTTTTTTAGACAACCAAATTGTTGCAATTGACCTTCATGAACTGAAAACACACTGTGAAAGGGACAACTCCCGGACCGGAAAACGCAATGGTAGCGACCCGTCAATCACAATGTAGCCGTGCCCTAAAGCAGGGGTCTTCAACGTTTTTCAGGCCAAGGACCCCCAAACTGATGGAGAGATGGAGCAGGGACCCCCTACTATATATATTGTATACAATTGTGCTTTATATTAAACTGGACCAAGTGCCATGTATAAATGTACCTTGTTATTGTGCATTCAATACTAAGCTATTCAAATAATACGCAGGTTCATATAGTCATGTTTTTATTTCAAACATGTGCAAGGTACAGCGAGTAGGGTGGCCAAAATTTCGCGACCCCCCCTGCAGTACCTCCACAGACCCCTGTTGAAGACCTCTGCCCTAAAGCATCCCCTGCTTTATGGTCTATTTGACTCTACATGGGGCCATAATTTACTAAATGAGCATCATGCTGTATTGAAGAAGACTTGAAACTAGCGATTGAGACCATAAACTCATGTTTACGATGTTAACTGAGGTAATAAATCAATCAGACTTCTTTTGCAAGCGGAGGAGTCGCCCCCTGCTGGCTATTAGAAAGAATGCAGGCTTAAGGCACTTCAGCATTGACTTCACTTGTCAGACCCGGAGGTTGACCATTGGAAATATCACAACAACTATTTGATGGACTGCCATGAAATTTGGTACAGACATTCATGGTGCTCAGAGGATGAATCTGGTCATTTTGTGACTTCTCATCTAGCTAAATATAATATCTCATAACACACATAATGTCTTTGGTTATAAAGCAACATAAATAACATTTCCATCGGCATCCACTGTGCTTTGTGTTTAGTACTAATTAGCAAATGTTAGCTTACTAACAGCTACACTAAGATGGTGAACATGGTAAAGAGTATACCTGCTAAATATCAGCATGTTATCTCTAAGCACCATTGTGCAGTACAGTCTCACAGAGCTGCTAGCATGCCTGTAGCTTCTTAAGTCTTGTTCCAAGGTGACTTGCAGCCTTGTAAAGAAAACTCACTGTACAGAAAGTGTGTGTATTCTAATATACTACATGGAAACACACACATCCCACTGCTGTGAATCTGCGGGAGGTGACAAAAGTCATATCCTCACCACCTCCATGCGTAGCCCGACGGAATAATTTCATTACTGAGGAGCAAACACACACACATGGAGCTGTCAAACCTAACTGAACCTGGGAGAAAGCTTTACAGAACTGAAAGCCATGGAGGTCAGAACTTTTCATGGTGCTCTATTCAAGTCCAACTTAAAGTCCTTCAAGGCCTACTTGTGATACAGGACTTTAATCCAACATACACCTTTACACATCATCAATCACAAAGCACACAATTTAATAAGGGGAATAATAAATAAGGTGAATAAAGTATGCAAAAACATGAAAAAGAGCCAAAAGCTGCCTACCTAATGTCAGTCGTCAACCTACAACTGACCTCAGACTTAAAAAAATCTAATAAACAGTAACATGGACAGTGACCCAGAATCAAAGAGACATGTAAGACAAGAAGGAACATGATGCAGGGAGGAACTGGACTTGAAACTGAAACGGAGAACAAAATACAATCATTGCGTCTCGGTGTAAAGCTGAATCCCCCTAATCCCCTTCACCTACTCCTGTTTTTATTATGAACCATGAAGTGGCCTTTATGGTAAAGCCATTTCTTGTTATTGATATCCACCAGGAGAAAGAGTAGGAGTGTTACAGAGGGTTATTTTGAGATGGATCCAACAGGGGAAGTCGTTTTAAATCTGCCCACTGAACCCCGTCCATCAGGCTGGAAGGAACAGGATTTTTGAGGGGATTGGACCTTTAAGCCAGTCTTGGTTTGATGTTTTTTGACAGACTGCTGCTCCCTGTCAGTAGGCGAGAGGTGGATTGCATGCACTCGGCCACTCAGCAGGGTGGGGTGGGTCCAAGTATGTGTGTGTGTGTCTGATGGAGGATCAAGGAGGGTTACGTTGCAGGCAGGGAGCCTGGCTTATCGTCTGCTGAGTGTGTGAGTAGACTGGCTAGGAAATGTGGCCATGGTTGGAGCGAAGCCATTTCACAACATGGGGAGGTTGGCAAAGGGTATTATGCAGAGCAGCGTATGGGAGTGTCTGTGTTTTGTGTGTGTGTGTCTATGGCAGAGCCAGGGGAGGCCTTGGCGTGGTATTCCACCCTGGACACATGACTGACAGCTCACAATCCATCTCTTAGAAGACAAAACTGATTCAAAGCAGCACAAGCGGCCGGCCTTGGTGTGTGTGTGTGTGTGTGTGTGTGTGTGTGTGTGTCCACTTCCCATTTTCATAAAGATTTAAACACACACACATACACACTGGGCACGATATGCATCACATTCAACAAGTTAGTGTTCCAAAGCCCAGCCAATAATACGAACACGGGAACACACAGACACGCCTGAAGGTAAATACACAGATCTCTAAAGGTTATAGTCCGATATGCGCTGAGAGAAAGGAGAAGAAGAGAAAACTACACAGAAGGAAGTCGAAGAAGCTGCTTCATTTATATATTCAAATATTTTGGTGTTTATGTCACTCAAAAGTATCGCCCCAATCTACACAGTCATTCAAAACTTGGACGGGTGGAATACACGACAGATGACATGAGTTTGAAAAGAGCACTAATAAGTAAATATATAGGTAAATATATGAAGCTATTAGATGAATATAAATACTTGTAATTACTGTTTTAATGACAGCGAAAACAAACTATAAAGACCTTAGTTTATTTATAACTGAAATAAGAAAATGCAACTAACTGCAGACCTACCAAGGTAAGAGGAAATAGGTGAGGCTGTCTTCTCATCTGATTAGCAGTGCTCCATGGAGTAAGACTCTTTAACACATTATAAGGTCTACTTTTAGACATAACAAATTATAATACAAAGACAAGATTTCTTCAGGGTCTGAATGTAGCCTGGATAGGTTAATAAATCCTTCCTTGAGTAGCACACTTGTAAAGATTACAATTTGATACCACAACTTCAAGGCAACAAATCTTTCAGAAGTTGAGGTGCTGCAATAAAGTGGTGCAGAAATGAGTCCTAAAACCTGGAAATGAGTTAGAATTCTAGCACTTATGGTTTGCTCGTCTCGAAGTCAATGGGTTTTTTGAATGGGTTTTCAGTTAGATGCCTGAAATAAGGTCTGTGGTTAACACAACCTGAAGAGATTTTAACGTTTTGTTCTAAAACATAGAGTAGCTCAGTAAATTCCCTTGTGAATTTTGAAGCCTTTATATATCTTAAAAAAGGCGGTTGCTAACAAGTGGCTAAATGAGACTACTAAACGTCATCACGCCGACTTGTCCGCCTTTACAGCCTCGTTGTGTATACTCGCACTCATGGGACCGTGGTGTAGTTCGTTTGTAGCCTAACAATAGCTTTTTACTTCTGACGATTTCATTCACGCTTCAAAATCCTAAAGTGGTGTTCATTTGTTGAGATTATCTTGCTGAACAAAACGTGTAAGTATCATAAACTTGTGTTTGCCACAGAGCTTATTTTCTGCAACATCCCAAAACCCAATGGAAAAATCCCATTGGCTTTTTGTCGAGGGAACCAGGGAGATGCTAACTTCCCGGCTGGCCTACAAAAATACATGTTGCATTGAATGAAAGATAAAAGTAATGCAACATTTGTTGAGGTTTGACTGAGTACCTGAGTACAGATTATGCATATTAAATGATTTTATATGTAACAGTGTGGAATCTGGATTTAGGATATTGTTAACGCCATTTTACCTGCAGTGGTTTGTGTTTTTCTTGCTCGGTAAAATTAATTTTGATGGTCCTCTAATTATCGTTCCTCATTTTTCTCTCAGCAGAATGCCAGATAGCGAGGACAATGAATAGGATTTTGGGATGCAAACTCTCCCCGTGATATTGAAGCTGACAAACTTTACTGCCTTGTGGGCATAATAAGGCAAAATGGAAAAAAAAAGAAAAAAGTGAGAGACATTAGAGAGAGAAAGACAGACACAGAGAGGACATGGATGCCTCTGAGGGAGCTACGACATGTTAATGTGTGTGCGTCCATCTGCCGAGGTCTTATGACACATGTCCTCATGAAAATCCTCGTCCTGTCTGGAGGTTTAACCACCTCTGGGCAGACACGCAGAGTGACAATGTGACATCTAGCATCCGTCTGAAATGGAGTTAAGTGTGCGTATGAGCACTGAAATAAATATGGATTTTCAGACAACAAAATATAACAAATCAAGAATAAATGAGGAATCTAAACATAAATCATATGTAACTGTTAAAAGTGACAGTATGTGCAAATCCCATGAAGAAAGAAAAGAAAAGGGTCATAAACATAATTGCTTCCAGTGCAGACACACGCACACTCTCTTTCACACTCCCCAGGGCTTCAAAACCGAAAAAAAAAAAAAAAATGTTTTCAGAGAAATTCCTAGTGCCTGTCGCTATAGAAACCATTTGCTCCCCTGATGGCGATAAAAGGAGCAAATTGCAGAGACGGAGGGTGGAGCCATGAGGGATGGAATACGCACACACAGTCCGCACACAGTCCGCCTCGCCTGGAGAGCCCCCCGTCAGCGCCCATACAATGCTGTCAAGATCTGGACATTGATACATGATAAAAAATGTGTGTGTGTGTGTGTGAGAGAGTTTGTGCATGCCCATGGGGTGATACGCTGAAGGACCCAGGGGGCTTCTGTCCTTATCAGCACCCGGCTTTGCACTGCCTCTCAAATACTACAGCTCCGAAGCATGTCGACACCAGCGCCCAGACGACGGCCGAAATAACGCTGTAATATGTGTGTCTGAGAGTGAGAGAGAGAACAGACATAAAGACAGCTGTCATCACCCTAGTTTGACCTTACTAAAAATGAAATAGAAAGAGCAGGTTCACTACAAAGTCAACTCCTTCAAATGTTCTCTCCAGAACTGTCCATGTTAAGTGATGTCATACATCACGTTAAGTTTTCATATCTGTTTCAGAGATAGCACACCAGCAACAATAGAAGATAATGAGAACAACAGAAAAAAAACAAACAAACAGAACAAGTCGGACGAGATAAAAACTAAATTAAATGTTCCAAATGTGCAAGTTTGAAGAAATTATTGAAAAAAAGCGGAGTTTTATTAGAGAACACTGAGAGCATAATGAGCTGTGCACTTGCTCATTAAAAAAAATGACCTTGTCTTTGTACATTTAGAAGAATAGAAGAATTTATAAATACTTCTATTCTGAGAAACTTTGGAGACAAGACTCACCATCCAGTGGAGCCAACGGTACTAAACCAGTTTTCAGTACGGTGAGTTTCAGTGCAATGCGGTGTCATGTGGAGTGACACCTGGGGACTGCAAGACTGGCAGAAGGAATAGGAACTTGACAGTATGCCAAAAACAATATCCTCTCAGCCAGAGTTGGGGTATTTACTTATTTTAGTAAGCCTAAGTAACACTCCAGATTTTAAAACTTCCATGATGCGGTGAAAAGGTGGCTTCAAGAAGTTAATGAAGAGAGCTTTTTGAATGCTATTAGGAAAGTTTTCAGTTTTCTCCATTACGATAGAAAACAACTGGCTTTGCCTGCATCTGCCCCGCTGTTACAGATATCTGCACCAGTATATAAACAGTCAGATGCTAACATGCTGACGTTTAACAGGAATAAGGTTTACTAGCATGCTAACAGTTGCTAATTATAATTAAACGTAAAGTACAGCTGAGGCTGATGGGACAACACATTCTCACTCTCAACTCGTCAAATACCGCCGCTTGGTAAGCGCCCCTCACCATTGGAGACCGACGCACTGGGTACTCCTTTTGCGTTACTTTTGGATGGACCGGGGACGGCGTGTCAATATACACTCGTTATGTGCATATTGTCCTTTCAAAATAAACTTCAGTTTTCACAGAAAATTAGGCTTAGGCAACACTTAGTTAGAGTTAGGAAACGATCATGATTGACGTCAACTTGACTAACGAGTCACGTGACTACCAAGTGCCTAGCGATTCACGTGGCTAGCAACTCACGTGACTCTCGGGACGAACGATACTAACGAGTCACGTGACTACCAAGTGCCTAACGACTTGGGTGGCTAGCAACTCACGTGACTCATGGGACCAACGATACTAACGAGTCATGTGACAAAATAAGTCAACGTTACTTTTATTTTCACAGCGGTCTCCTGGTTGAAAGTCTAGTGTTTGTTTGACTCATCCACCACTAGTCCCGCCCGCCCCGAGCCGACTCTCACGCTATTAATACTACATCACTTCCTTTGACTGTTGAATAATGACGCGGGTGGTTTACGTTGGAGTTAGTTGAAAGCCTGGAGCGTTGCATACAGTCTGTGCTTCGGTATCCAATGCCAAGGTGCGGTGACCAAGCAGCGGTATTTGACAAGTTGGGAGTGAGAATGGGTTAGATGGGAATGTCATCAGTTTTGTAGGTATTTGATCATAAACCAAAATATATAATATAAAGTGTAACATTTTCACCTATTAATGGTGCTAGATGAAAAGTCAGTGGAGCACCAAAGTTATCATAATTCATCCTGAATACGACATGAGTGTGTGGAACACATTTCATGACAATCCATCCAATAGTTGGTGATTTATTTTAGTCCAAAGTGGTGGACCAACAGAGAGACAGAATGGTAAAAACACAGCCAACCTGATGATGGCAGACTCTCTAAAAACTCTTCATCCAACAAACAGTCTGAGGAGGATGAATCTCAGGACAAACTTACTGCTAGACATACATCTTAACTTCTTGTGATTAGTTTCACTCTCTGTGATAAGGTGCATCATACATTAAGACACATGTCATTCATTTAAACCCAAGGATGTTCGTAGACCGATAGATCAACAGCCAGGCGGACAACAGCGGTGACAAATTAAAAGTTAAGCAGTTAAGCAGTCAAGCAGTCTTGACAATTTATGGTTTCTATAAAGTGGCTGCAGAGAAGAGAGGTTACAGGCTGAGTAGAGGAAGAGAAAGGAGATGAGAGAGTGAGAGGAGGGCTGGAGGAGGGATGCGGAGGAGAAAAAAGATGAGGGAAGAGGGACGGAGGAGGGAGGCAGAGGAGTGAAAAACAGGGATGAGAAAACGCATGCTAAAGCCGATCAATAGTAATTCTCCATGTCTCGGTGGAGGGTTACCTCTCCACTCAATTTTTTTTCTTTCCACACCAATATTTCCTTCTCCTCTCCCCTGATCTCTCTCCTCCCATCTCCTATCTTCCCATTTTGTCCCACCCTCATTTTCACTCCTCTCCTCTCTCTCTGCAACTCTACTCGGTCCTCTGCACCCTCTCATTTTCTGCCAAACCTTTTCATTTCTCTCATCCACCTACTCTCCTATCTAGCTTACTCCTATAACATGAATTCTCTCAGTGTGTTTCCAGCTCTATCTTCCAAATACTGTGCAATAAAATGGTTTGAGGATGGGGTGACGCTCACTGTTGAACTCACGAGGTCCCTGAAAACAGGGGTACGCTGCGGCCGAGGATCAGTACGATGTCAAGCGCAATAAGCTGGCTTTTACGACCCTGCTTGAGGCAACAGCATGATGCAGCAAAAAGCAACAAGAACGTCTCCGGGTGAATGTGCAGGTCAGCACAACTCGGCACACATCATTTGAATTTGCATCGAAGTTGTTTTGGATCTTCTGAATGTCTAAAAGGTTAAGATATGATAAACATGTTTGTGGCTGAGTTGCTGCAGGTGAACATGTGTTTTTTTCTGAAGGTTGTGCATGTACAATGAATGTGTGCGCTGTGTGTGTGTGTGTATGTGTGAGAGCGAGCCATTGCTAATCCCCTGAACTCATTAGCCTAATTGGACAGTCTGCAGAGAGCTCCACATTGATCTGGGCCTGTTATGGTTCTCCTTCTTATGAGCACTCACTCTTTGCTGTTTCCGTCTCTCTCTCTGTCCTCCCCTCTCTCAAACGTCCTCCCTCTCGTCCTTTCTCCTCTGTTCCCCCTCTGTGCATAATAATCTTTGGCACCCCAGACACACTCGTCCCGTCTGGACACAGCTAACTACCCCCGGAGCCGTTACCATCCTTCCTTTATGCCTTTATGTTACATTATTCATTCGATTTCAATTTGCAGCTTGGTGACACTAACAGCTAAATATGTTGGGTTAAAAGAAGCTAATGCAATGATGGACTGCTGACAATGACAATATATTTGCCAACCTTGAGACTTAAAAAATAGGAAGGATTTCGAAAACCAAAGCGCCGGGGCTGAGTTAATTTGAGTTTTAGAGACTTCGTTGTCCCCTACATTCTGGTGACTTTTAAAGATTGAAAATAGCTACAGCATTTTTATGTTAAATACTAAATAATTCTCAGGAATGCCACTGACATAATAATAATAATCAGTTTTAATTTAGTCACTTTATGGCCCTGCTTGAGTATTTCTTTCTCTTAGTACTCTAGTTCTCTCTCCGTCTCTCACTCACTGAAGGCCCTTTGACACACAACGTGACAACGGCACCACAGCAATCTGGAACCCATGTTTTCCAATGGCTTGCGTCGCGCCACGACGGCTTTTCAGTACGTAGAGCAAAGCCCAACTTTGGGCTCCTGTGATGTGCAGTGAGCGCATCTCAAACCGCGTTGTGTCACAAGCAGCTTTCTTCTGCCGGGAGACGATATTTAGTGTAGCTGTGTTGTCGTTAGGGTGGAAACAGTAGGGCTTATACTGTACATGCTGTACAGTGCCAGATACAGGTTGTGATAAAGAAAGGTGTGAAAATTGCATAAATCAGGAGAAATACGGGAGAATTGTGACACGGGGAGGAAACTGGGAGAGGGCGATGAAAAACCTGAGTCTCCTCGGTAAATCGGGAGGGTTGGCAAGTGAATGGTAAATAGACTTGCACTTACACTGATCAGCCATAACATTAAGACCATTGACAGGTGAAGTCACTAACATTGATTATCTCGTTGCGGTCTGCAGTGGTCAGGACCAACCAAATGTGGGCCAAGGAAGGAAAACTGGTGAACCGGCGACAGAGTCAGACCCAAGGCTCAGTGATGGACGTGGGGAGCGAAGGCTGGCCCGTGTTGTCCGATCCAATAGAAGAGTTACTGGAGCTCAAATTGCTGATAAAGTTAATGCTGGTTTCAATAGAAAGGTGTCAGAACACACAGTGCATCACACAGTGTGCATTGCAGTTTGCCGCAGACCAGTCAGGGTGCCCATGCTGTCCTAATGTTACGGCTGATCGCCTTTCTAATCCCCCGACCACTCAAAGCGCTTCACACTACATGTCAGCATTCACCCATTCACACTCACATTCATACACTGATGGCAGAGGCTGCCATGTAAGGTGCCAACCTGCCCATCAGGATCTAATCTAAATACTCATTCACACACCGACGGCACAGCTTTTGGGAGCAATTTGGTTGATTTTGGTTAAGTGTCTTGCACAAGGATGCTTCGCCATGTGACTGGGATCGAACCACCGACCTTCCGATTGGTGAACGACCTGCTCTACCTCTGAGCCACGGCCGCCCCGAGTGTGGCAATGACAATGGCAGGATTTCATTCCAAGTATTTATGAAAGTGATGGTGTATGGATTTAAAAATCTCAAATGGTGTATTTTGACAAACCACAGTTTCACAAGAGAAAACAACTCATAAGCTCCTTTAAGGAAATTCTGGATAGGTCAAATCAAATCTTCTAACTGAGGTGGTGATAACAAAATCAATGGTCTCTCTTGTCTTTTTGTTTGTTGACTATAATCTTAATATTGACTGTCCCTCTGAAAGTTATAGTACATGTGACACTGTTCCCCCAGTAGTCTAAAGATAAATGGATGACCCTGTGTGACCTGGAAGCCAGAGGGAAACACAGTGCAGTGTTTTTCCTGTGTGCCGTGTCCCTGAGTGTCCATAGTGAGAGAGAGAAAGAGAGAGAGGAATAAAAAGGTTGTTAATGAATAACTTGAACTATCCGTCTCCACCACCCCACCTGTCTCCCCCTCTCTCCCTGTCTCAGCAGGAGTTACTTGATAATGAGGTGTGGTGTTGTCAGAATCACAGCCCATACTCATCCATCCAACCTGCTTAGTAAGGGCCATGGCACACCACTGTCTGCTGCGTACACACAAACACGTATACACACACGTACACACAGAAGGTCAAGAGACAGATGCCAGGGTTTGCACGCCTGCACACATGCTGACACACATGCACAACACATATGGACACAGACCGAAGATTATGTGCAAGCTTGGGAAACTGTACATACACCTGTACAGGTCCACACACTGTATTGAATAACCTACACAGACACACATAGAAAAGAGTTAGAGAGGAACGTTGTCAGCGTTGCTGTTGACCTTTACTTGCCAGATAAGAGGGTGTCATTATCACTGTAATATGCAGTACATACAGTATATCTACTGTATGTGTGTGTGTGTATCTCACCAGACTAATGCCTACCATACAGTAGGAGACTTCGAAAAGACTTTTAAAAGACTGAAGTCTGACACCCTCTCACATCTACAGACAATGTGTCTTAAGTCTTGTCACAGTTTCTTGTCACAGACTATAATATTTTGCAAAGACTGGGGATCTTGCAGGGTCACTATTTACAAGACTACAACTAGATTCAACGAGATTACAATTACAACGAGATTACAACGAGAACGTGATGTCATATTTACACAAGACGGATCCTTTCTAGCCATAACTACTGTCTACCCCGTTTGCTGCTTCCTGTTTGGTGCTGGAGAGAGCGCACCTATTGGTTGTTGACGATGTTCGCGTGGTTGAACTTACGATAATATTAAACTTGTTTGATTTTATCAGAACGTCAAGACGAGAAAAAGACTGACTTAAGACAGCTTGGACTGAATCGCTTGAAAAGTCGTTTGGTGTAGAAGTGAAGTTGGTATAAGATTAGTCTACTTCTGCTCTCTCTCTTCTCTGCTTCCTACCAGCTCCTGGTATCCTCTGACCCATTTCCCTCCTTTTTCTTTACTTTCTCTCCTTTCCTTCCCTCCCTCCTCTTGTTCTACAGTAACTCCATTCATACACTGTGCCTTGTCTCTATCTCTCAGCATATTATAATCTCTGTCTCCGTTCCTCCTCTCCCTTTCAGGAGGGTGAAGGGTAAGTGAAGATCGTTGGGCCCCAGTGGAGAGGCCCAGACGTCGTGGGTGTGTATATGAGTGTGTGTGTATGTGTGTTTGTGAGCACCCCATCATTGCTCATCTCTGGCAGCCTCGCTGGCTGTTCCCCAAGCTACAAGCTACAGAATAAATACACTTTAAATCACCACACACACACACACACACACACACACACACACACACACACACACACACACACACACACACACACACACACACACCAGCAGCCTGCTCCCTGGCAGCACTTTGCTGCTGTTAAATGAGGGGTCTAGGGAGTTGGGCCGGCAAAGCCTTTGGCTACTCCTCCTCTCTCCGTGCACTCCAGTCAAACACATGCTGGAAAAATAAGCCGAAGTTACGATGGGCAGGCTGTAATACGCCGGCAAATTCTAATGTTAAATAAATGGGATTCTGCTTACTGAACATGCCGAACCAGGAACATGAAGACCCTGTCTGGGGAAACACTGGGAAGAAGAGATGTACTGGCCAAGACACTCTTCTTCACATGAACTAGATGAAAAATAGAATACCTTTATTAAAATTTGTCTTATTTTGTGTGTGTGTGTGTGTGTGTGTGAGAGAGTGTGTGTGTGAGAGTGTGTGTGGTATCTTTGAATTACAAGAAAGATGAATGACCTGCTCCAAAGTTCTCTAGGGAGAATAGAACCAGTTAGATGTCATCAACCCGTCCCGCTTCATTTCACCTCTCTACAGCCAGTTTGTTCTCCTTTGAAATTTCCATTACGTCCTGAATGTCTGTTTTTTGTTTTGGATCTGTGTGATCCCGTCCACTGCCCATTTCAACACCGTTATAAGATAACGTTAACGTTAGATTCTACCCGACCTAGAAAGCCTCAGCACATCTCTCGGTGGTCTGTGTGCAGCAGAGTTATCAAGGCAGCGAGTATTCGAGACACACAGCCGGTGAAGTGATTCTGGGATGCTAACACACGCTAACTGCTATCAGTCACGCTGGAGGAGCAGAAGGGTATACGGCTCCGATGTTTTGAATTTGGGCTGCTGTCAGTAGCCTACATATCGTTCTTTTAAGCAAACTTTTGAAATGCCGCAAATTAGGCGCGTTTCCATCAACAGTTTGTTCAGAAGTTGCCGCAATAGGCTGCACATGGCTATAATCCGCCACTAAAGAGAGTAGAAGAAGTAGAGGTGGCAAATCGGAAACAAAACAAGTCGGCTTGTGGGTTACCTCCCTTCTAGACACGATCATGACCACGGCGACAGCAGAAGCAGCTGATGAATCATGTGAGTTAAATGTTCTTTATGTCAGAATTCATTCAGCAAAAGCGTTTCCATAATTTGATGCATCAACTCTTTTTTGACAAAAGCAAAAACCACCTCAAGCGAGTGTAAAAACTTTTTTTTTTCCACAATTGAGGAAGTTTTATTGAATTTTGACATGATACTTCAAAATGTGCATAAAATTATGTGAATAAAAATGTGGCTATTTTCCCATATTGTTTTCACATTGCCGTGATGCATTGAAGAAAAATAGTGATTATAGGGAATGGAAATGGAAATCTAAACAGCAACTGCAACAGTATGCAGTGATATTTTAGAAAATAGTGTGCTTCTAGCAACTTGACTGGCTTACACAAAGCTCTGACCTACAGTCAGCCCCATCCAACACCTTTGGGATGAAATTGGAACACCGACTGCGAGACCGCTGGACAACCTCAGTAAAAAAAAAAATCTTGTTCAAAGCCTTCCCAGAAGAGTGGAGGCTGCATAGGAACACCCATGGATTGCAATTAGATACGTGTAATGTCCAAGTCTCCACATAAGTTTGAACATGCAGGACTGCCAAGCAAGTGTAAACTAATTCCCTATGTATACATATATAACTGCATTTTTTAACTGCCGATATTTCCGGTCATTTTTATGAATTCTTTTAGAAGAGACTGGAAATCAAAAATAGACGAACATTACTGGATATTTTTCACTTTAGTATGATTTTAAAAGTGTCACCGCCTCCACATGCAGTGGGATTCTGTATTACTCTCCATCTTCTCTGCAGTGGGCGTGGGTGCAGGTGGTGATAGCCTTCCTCCCCTCCTCCCCTCTCTCTCCACTGTTTCTCTCTCTGCCCATTTGACTGCATATTTTAAACCAGTGGAGTGTGTGTAGAGAGGGAATCAAACTGTGGGTCCGTCACGCTTTAGGACAACTAAATACAGGACGACTAGTGTTAATATTTTGCCCGCTCAGTGTTTTGGGCGCTTGGACACAAGAGCACATAATTGAAAAGTCTGCAGCCATTGGACGATTAGTTTCAGCTCTGTCGCCGAGAGCTTACAGCCGTCTAATGGTGGTGAAATAATAATGATGTTAGACTGTGATCTGTGGTCTACTCTTTCTTTAAATATGTATGGACTCCAACTGTGCCAACAGATAAATGAAACAATGAAATCTGACAAAGTGGGATTATGCTGCACACACACAGATACTATATATATCCCTGACCCCAGGCTGTCAGTGCATCTTGTCCTCATGCAGCCCTGTGTCCTTCCCACAACGTAACATCAACTAGGTTAACTGTGGCTAATACGGCACAGCATTGCTGTCCTCACTGCCTCGTCTTATCTTTCTATGTATCTTTCTATCCTTATTAGTCTGAAATACAAGAGTAGTGTTCATCAGCATCAGGATTGCTGACATATCTCCTCCTATTGAGACCCAGTGATGCTACAGGTTACAACATAACAATCAATAAAGCTGGAGTCACAGGGCTTTCCACTGAGGAAATACTTGTCATAATTCATGTGAGAGGGTGCATTGTGACTAAAACCTCAGCATGGTACCTTGTGCATTCCAGTATGTTGACAGATCTGGTTAACATTAACAGAAGGGAGAAGCCCTTTGAGAACACATGAAGTGGAGCTGCTTGAGATTGAAAATTCATGAAAAAACACTCACAAGTCAATAGAGTGCTACATGAATGAGTCCCAAAGCCCAGAAATGAGTTAGCATTTTAGCACTTTCGGTTGCCTCCTCTGGAAGTCAATGGGTTTTTAGTTAGATGCCTGAAATAAGGTCTGTGGTTAACACCAGCTAAAGAGATTTTAACGTTTTGTTCTAGGATATAAAATACAACAATAAATACCCCGCCCGTGAATTTTGAAGCCTTTATGTGTCTTAAATTAGGCGGTTGCTAACAAGTGCCTAAATGAGACTAAATGTCATCACGCCGACGTAACTTCTGTACTTAAGCACTTCTGGTGTTATTTTGAGCCAAACCACGATCTTTTCCTAAACCTAACAAAGTAGTTTTGTTGCCTAAACCTAACTAAGTTGTTTCCTGTGAAGATGGTAGTTTATTTTTAAAAGACTGGAGTTGGAAAAGACTGGAACTGACGCTGGACATTTGTAGGAAAACGCACGAAAAATCGTATAAACTGTTGTATGAGAATATGTCTATCTTGGACTTAAATGAGAAGCAAAAATGAGGAAGCTACAGCTTGTTGAATGTTGCTTCGCTATGGAAGAAACTTTGAGAGAAGAAAAGCCACTGCAGGAACTCAAAGCTGAATAATTGACTGATCGTGCTGGAAAACTTGGACTCATCTTTCAAAAATGAATCCGGACAAGCAACAGTTGACTATTTATTTTCCTGTAACAATTTAGAATGCAAATGTGAGTGACACCTGCATTTATACACCTTGTAGATAGAACAAGTGTGAACAAAAGCACACACACACACACACAACACACACACACACTCCAAGAGCATCAAAGAGCATTACAGCCTTATCAAACTGATTTATTCTGCCTTCAGCAGTCCTTGCACCTTTTTCTTTAGCTGCCCTTTCTGCTTCAGCCTTTGTCTTTGAGGCATAGAGGCGATTTTCTCATTTATAAAAAAAAAAGAAAACGAGCAAATAAAATCAATATGTCCCTCTTCTCCTTCTCATTCTCTGTTTTCGTAAAACCCTCCAAAACAAACCCTGCGGTGTTCAGCCGGGCTAGGGACAGCTGTCATTGTTAGGAGGTTAAGTTATTAATAAATCTGACGTGGACGTATAAAAGCTCAGGCAGCGACATTTTCAGAAAAATAAATGCCTCTCTCGCTATTCTGTCACTGGGGTGGGTAGTCTGGAAGTGAAAGCTACCGTGGAAGGAGATTAAAAAAAGAAAGTCCTTACCTGAGGCGTTTTTCAGGTCGCCGTTGGAGTCCGTTGTAGTGTACATGACATAGGGACCTGGCTGGTTAACACCAAACGGCTGCAAAAACACACACCAATAAAAAACACTGAGACATTTTGACATTTTGACTTGACACAAGTATCTTTATCACGTCAGCTGTCTGTCAGTGAGGGCGAAAGAGGACAACAAGCAGGGAGGGGTGAAAGAGAAAAACAGAAAGACAAGAGAGAGAGTGAGGCTTGTTGCCACCACAGTGACCTTGAGCAGTATTTCAACTTTATGTTCACTAGGTGACACGGCAAATGTCTGACATAGCTGGCTACAATCTGACTGAGCGTAAATGAGTGTGACGGCTGCGTGTTCGTGCACCCGTGTGGTGGGGGGGCGGATGCAGAGAGGGGTTGTCTTATCTCTTCATTATGAAAGGATGACAACTAATGAAGAGATCTGTCGAGCCATCCTTCGCTTTACATCGGCTGATCGTCACACACACATGTGAAAACACACACGCTGCAAGAGAGGCTTGGCCCGTTGTGCTGTGACACTCGGCAGTCGGGTGAGGATGGAATAGAAATGAGGTCAAAAAAAGAAAGAGAGAGAGAGAGAGAGAGAAACGAGAGAGCCACAGAGGAGCAGATTAGTGGGCTCAAAGACAGACGAAGAGGAAGAGAGGTGTGACTAAGAAGAAGAGGAGCGGGAGGGTGAAATGAAAAGATAGAGGGGGGTGATGGATGGGAGAGGAGAGGAGGAGAAACAGCCGCGAGCTCCACTCGTCTAATGCATTCATCATACCTTTCAGTTAGACAACAAGCGGGTGGAAGAGTAGACAGACAGGAAACCAAAACAACTCTAATACCAGCAGCCTCTTGTTGATGTCAAAGCTAATGTGTTTTGCAAAGGGGTTTCCACTGGTGAAAGGTTATATAAGGAGAGATGCTATTGGCTGCTGTATTTCTGTCAGACTTCCCTGTCCGCCTACACATGATCACCAGACATTGGGATAAATAAAAGGAGCTTAAAGCCAACTGCTCTACAAATTGATGGCTCCATTTAACTCCAAAAGTGCGATATAGTTTAAGAGCTCATGGCGTGTTTTCCATGCAAAACCTTCTATCCCCCTTCAGACCTGACACAATGATGTGGGTCGTAGTATGGGTCAATGCACGTCAGATGACCATCCGTTACGAACGACTAGGCTTGGACGCAGTTTGGAGGCCGTCCGGTTTTGGTGAACAGCCGTTGCTACCAGGAATCATAGACTGTATATAAGAAGTAGACGTAGGCACCGTGACGTCACTCATTAGTTTGTGGACTGCCGTTTTGAAGCCTTGAGTTCAAAACGTTGCCATCTTGTTTTTGTTTTTTAACAGGGCATTTCTGGGCGACCAAAATGTTACAATTAACTTTCATGAACTGAAAACACACTGTGAAGGGTTAAAGTTGTAATGCCGTGGTAGCGACATGTCAATCTGGAGGTGGTGGCGGAAGGGAGGATGAGGAGGAAGCTGGACGCTATCCCGGAGAACCCTCCTCCCACCCCCTCTATGATGAGCTAGTCAAGATGAGGAGCACCTTCAGCCACAGACTCATCCCCCCATCGGCACAACACAAAGCGCCTGGGTCAGTCCTTCATGCTGGTAGCCATCAGGCTCCACAATGAAGGCTGACCTCCATATGAGAACTATGAGGACTTTAAGAACTTTAAACATGCACTATCTGCAACCACCTTGGACTTTTAACCACTGGCAGAACTTTAACATGGATATTCATCCACTCTCATACATCCTATATACCACTATATAGACTGCACATATGTACATATTACATTTATTTATTGACAGACTGGACATACTATGTTTACCCATTCACTCTGTATCTTTTATATCTGTATTTATTGTTTTTATTATATTTGTATACCTGTACCTCTCCTGTGTTTCACTCTGTTTGCTGCTGTTGCTGCTTTGACACCCGAATTTCCCTCCGGGGATTTATAAAGGTTCATCTTATTTTATCTTATCACAAGGTAGCCACGCCCTAAAGCATCCCCTGCTTTATGGTATATTTGACTCTAAATGGGACCATAATTTACTAAATGAACATCATGCTGAATTGAAGAAGACTTGAAACAATTGAGATCATAAACTCATGTTTACAATGTTTACTGAGTTAATAAATCAGGTGAGAAGTAGGATCATTTTCTTATAGACTTCTATACTATCAGACTTCTTCAGAACCGGAGGTTATCCACTGCCAGGAATAGAAATTAATTCTAAGATAACAGCCAAAAAAAAACAAAAAACGAGGGCGATCATGAAAGAGGGAGAGTGCACATGGACAGACAGATAAAGATCGAGAGGTAATTACTTGATGTAGTCCAGTCGGTGTAATTCTGAGGTTTATCAGTGAAATATATGAACTGTACTGCAGACTTGAGTCTCTGTTAACAGTAAGAAGCAGGGTGACAGATGCCTCATGAATGGGTGGGATGCTTGTCCAGCAGACACGCGACATACTGACATACTGAAAGGGGTATTATTCTGCTATCTAATTAGTAGCTGCAGCCATCAGATAATGTAATAGATGGTGTTAGCTAATTTAAACTCTGGGTTCTTTACCCTTATGAAGGAATCAGTAGTAAAGCTGTGTCTCAACCAACACTGGATCCTGGACTATCTTCTCACCAGAATCTGAAGAAACATGCCTCTGTCAACATTTTTACGCAAGGCTGTTTTCAGTCTGAACAGCTGGTAAAGCGATGTAATGGTTTTGAATTGTAAATTCAACAGTCTTCAAATGTGCTGATTTGATATTATACAATGTCTTCTAAAGGAGTAATACAAAAGGTTGTTGCCTCAGTTTATGTGTATTTTGTGTTTGATTGTTCTGAGTTTGCACACTTGTAGCAACTCATATGTAAGAAAACCATGAGCGCATAACATGATAACAGTTGTGTGCATAATGTAATAAGTTATTAATTTATGAGAACATTATTACATTATATACTAAGCAAAAAAAACAGCTATTCAACCTCTCTCGCAGGCATCCACTCGGCCTCTCTTGTGCACTAAACGGCAATTCAACCTCTCTCGCAAGCAGCAACTCGGCCTCTATTGCACGATAAACGGCAATTAAACCTCTCTCTGTCCAATGTTCTCCAGGAACTGTGGATTTTTGATGCGTTGCGTGACGTTTTCTGTCCCCCCGACCCGCCGGAAATCCCCCGTCAGAAACTCATGTGCATGCACGCTTTGACTCTCACAAATACACTCACTAAAATCGGTTCTGAGGCAAATTATATCACTGGTACAGGCGAAGTAATGTAAAATACATTCCCCAGACTTAAATATGTTATTTTATTTTTAATATGTTCATGTTATTTTTTTCTTTTTACCATCTGGCAACCCTGAGACATCGTCTCGGGACCCCCAGGAGAACCACTGCTCTAGACCTGTTTCTTAGTTTATAATGTAACAGTGTTCCCATAATGTAATAACTCATTACATTAAGCACAAAAATGCTATTACGTTATGTGCTCATGGTTTTATTACTTTATGTGCTGATTATTACATTTAAATTACTACATTATGCACAGTTACTACATTATGAGTTGCTGTCGTATCTGTATCTTTTAAGTATGTATTGATGCTGTTTTCTTTAACAAGCTTTTGTCAATGAAACAAATTCTAGAGTCACAAGCTGGGACCACTGTGCAGAAGTTAACCTTGTCGAAGCTTGTACGTATCGAATCGATGAGTGTTGTCTGGCCTCGTCACGCAGACAAGAAGCCTTGGACACCTCATAAACTTCCAGAATGTGAGCAGATGATAAACTACAGACTGATACCTCTTCTTATAAAATTATGGGTACAAAGCCAGTCTCAGCAGACACCATTACTGTCAAAGTGTCCCTGAACAACAGCAAGCAACAAACCCCAAAATACATTTACCAAGGACGGCAGTTAGAAAACAGGCACACTTGGCATTTATTTGCCCTTGTATTAAAAGACATCTTACACTGATATTTTATTGGATAATGCCATCCACAAGGAAGGGCATGAGACTACTGACGACTGACTTGTATTATGAAGGTCTGTTACTTGTCTCCATTAAGAGAAAAAGAATGGGGGCGGGATATGGACAGGTGGAAATCCAGCCTGTTCCCATACAACAAAACTGCACTGTCAATTTGTTTGTTTTTGATGTATCACAAATACATTTAGAATCACAGTCTGTATAAGGAAGAGGTCGGGGTGTTGGATGGGTGGGTCAAACAAACACAGGGCTTTCACCCAGGAGACCACTGTCCGTGTCCCGCGTGAAACCAAAAGTCAACATTCACTTATTTTAATATACATCCGTAACTTAAATAATGTAACAAACATACTTATTTGAATCCAAACCATATTTTACTAAACCTAACCAAGTAGTTTTGTTGCATTTTTGTTTTGTTTTGTTGTTGTTTTATTTACAATGTTAACCACGTGTTTCAAATTGCGACCGTAACCCTGGATTAAAGACGTTTCCCTCTGAATGTAATTGAAAATGCAGTTTAGTTGTACGGGAACTAAAGCTGTCAATCGATTAAAATATTTAATGGCAAATTAATTTCACATTCTCTATATGTCCAACATGTATCTTAAAGGGAGATTTGTCAAGTATTTAATATTCTTATCAACATGGGAGTGGACAAATATGCTTGCTTTATGCAAATATATGTAAATATTTATTATTGGAATTCAATTAACAACACAAAACAATGACAAATATTGTCCAGAAACCCTCACAGGTACTGCATTTAGCATTAAAAAATATGCTCAAATCATAACATGGCAAATTGCAGCCCAACAGGCAACAACAGCTGTCAATCCATTTCCCCGCCAAAATCTTAGTGCAAGTTTGAAGCGTTATTTAACCTCCTTCGCGACAAGCTATGACATGGTTGGTACCAATGGATTCCTTAGATTTTCTAGTTTCATATGATACCTGTATCGTATAGTAGCTTTAAAACTGATCCCGACACAACCTCTGAAAGATCTATTGTGTTAATGCGTTAAAGAAATTAGTGGCGTTAAAGCAAATTTTCATTAACACGTTATTACCGAGTTGACTTTGACAGCCCTAATGGAAACGTAATTTTGTAGGAGACAGGATTGGGAAATAAGGTGCTATTTTATTGCTCAAACCTCATTTATTTTTATGCTTTCCATTTTTTTGGCAATTTTTTTCAGAGTGCACTAAAAGAAAGGCACTTTACATATAAAGAGGAGCTTATACTGCCTTAGAGCTCAAAAACACATCACCCATTCAAATCCCTTTCCCTAATTTCCTGAATATAAAGTTGATCCTCCCTATAGACATGAAGTTTGGCCATCAGTCAGCCTATCTCTATCTTCCTGCCAAAAAAATTGACCGAGTATAGACTGGGGGAAGATAAAGACGTATGCATGGGAAGATAAGTGCAATAGGTACAAGACGGTGCACCTGGTCAGACAGATAAGAAACAATTTGATTTATTTTATGCTGTCATTTGAAAAGTGGACAAACAGAGACACATTTCTTACCTTGACATCTTCTGGACAGTCATTGAAGCAGAGGCCGCTGAGCACTGAGGAAGACAGAGATGCCAGAGTTAGACATGTTGCTCAGTGTGTGCTACATGTCCGACACTGTAATGGTGCTGTTGCTGAGCCCTAAGGGCCACTGTGGGTCAAACTCACACAGAGAAATAAGCTTTTCTAACACAATGACTTCAGTTTCACTGTGCCTGGCAGTCGAAACAACAAAAACTAACTCATATTAACGGTGCTTAAGCGTTCCTCTTTTCTGCATCCTAGGTGAATGTGGACAACACAGACAACCAAAAAAAGGAGGAAGGGGGTGAGGGTTATAAATAAATTGCCAGCAAAGAGAAACATAAAATAATAAATGTGCATGCTATTAACGCAGCGTGTGCGCGTATACGTGCATGCTAAGAGAGCATTTCACTTATTTGTGTGTACAAGCGGAGCGAGGACAAAATCCGCTGAATTGCTAATCAGTCATTAGAGAAGTGACTTTATTAGCATACTAATAGGGTCCTGGGTCTAGGTTGCCTTGATTTGCCTGATGGAGTCACGCTGAAGCCCAATACTCTGTTAATAAGGTCTGCACCCAGCGCTTTACTAAACAGCAGCCAAACTCAATGCACCCATTCACAGGGAACATCAAAGTGGCCCTGATTCAGGCAGTGGGTGGACAAAGACTTGCTAGTGGATTGTTCAGCACTAATTTGCCACAAACATTTACTGTACAGACAGCCTCAATAACCCATCCCACTGTAATGACTTTGTGAAGGATTTTCAGTTGTGTACTTTACAATGGGCTGCTGTACACTAATGTGGAGCATCGGCAGGTGACAGGTGACCCTGACGTCATAAAAAACTGTGGAATGTCTCAATTCATTGTCCAAATATAGCTCCCTATTTTTTTTTTACTCCACACTTCTCCATCCTCTCATCTCTGTGGTTCCTGTATTCATTCTTCCACACTGTTTAGACTATTTATAGAAGTGTGCAGCACACCATTAAGCATTAACGGATGGTAACTATTAGGAAAGGCTTAAATACAGCAGGTCGAAAGGGCAATCCACACCGGCAGTGTTTCATGAAACACTTCTAGAGTGCTGCCTACCGGAGCAAATATACTTCTGTTTCTACAAATGTGCAGAAACACACAACCCACTCTGCTTTTATTTTTTACACAAGTCTATTTGTAATAAGTTAAGGGAGCCATTCACATCACACAACTTTCTCTATGTTGCGCACATCAACAACAATCAGTCGCCAGTTTCACTATGAGCTTTCAAACTTCACAATAGGCAAATAAAACTTAGTAAATAAATACTAATAAACAAAATTAGCAAGGGAAATAAAATAATTGAATCAAGTGAACGATTGATAAAAATGAGGCGACTTTTTCTTCTTGTTCTTCTAATGTTATTTTTAGGATTTAGGATGGCTAAGTCTGCCTGTCCATTGGTCGGTCCACCACTTCAGTCCAGACTGAAATAGCTCATCAATTTTTGGATGAATTACCATAAAATTTGGTTCTCAAAAGGATGAATCTGACTTTTCCTTTAGTGCCACCATGTGGGCAACCTCTGGGGTCTGAAAAGTTAAGCTAATGCAGAAGTGCCTTAAACTTGCATTCTTACTAACAGCCAGCAGGGGGCGACTCCTCTGGTTGCAAAAAAGAAGTCTGATTGTATAGAAGTCTAGGAGAAAATGAGCCTACTTCTCACTTGATTTATTACCTCAGTTAACATTGTAAACATGAGTTTATGGTCTCAAACGCTAGTTTCAAGTCTTCTTCAATACAGCATGATGTTCATTTGCAGGTTGCAAAAAAACAAGATGGTGATGGCCAAAAACCAAGATGTTGATGGCCAAAAACCAAAATGGTGACGGCCAAAAACCAAGATGGTGACGGAAACCAAGATGGGGACGGCCAAAAACCAAGATGGCGCCAGAGACCAAGATGGCGACGGCCAAAATTCATTCATGCTGCCCCTGAGGATGATTGATAACTGCTAATCTTTATTCCATCTTGTTCCATCATCAGGTCTAAAAAAAATGTAATACAGCATGTCATTATATGTTGATATGTTAACATTATACTTTTTATCTAATGTTATAATATTATACTAATTCTAACACTACTAACTCATCCAGGTTGAGGTTAGTACATCTGCAGTGGACAGATGCAGATTGAGCCAGAGCCAGGATGCCATTGTGCCACTATGTGCTCCTTCTAGCCAGCCGAGGAGCAACACATTGCTCTTCTTCTATTTAACTAAAGTTATTGTTCTAAATAATGTTCAGTAATCCTGTTTACATAAAGTGTAGCGTCGGTTGTGTGGGTGGTGGGGTTTAGCTGGGGAGGTTTGGTGGGCCTGTCTGAGTCAAAGAGTCCAGGGCCATTCTTTCATTTCCAGTCTGTCCCCGCATTCTGCCATCACTTTGTGTGAATAAACAAAAGGATTTTTTTCTTTTAAAGCTTTGATTTAAAAAGAAATGGCGTACGTGTGGCAAGGGCAAATTTGCAGCTTTGAAGTTCACGAGCTTATTAATCATACGCCTGAAGCGGAATTCAGATGGAGCTCCCATCAAAGACAAACATTTGTTCCTTGACCCTAACTGACCACACTGCGTAGAGGCCGCTACTTAACATCCTTGGTAAACAGGTTTCAGTTTAATTTAATCAGGGAAAATACACTTTCATTTCTTATCGAGGCCTTTCATGTTGTCATTTAACACTGCTTTCTAAAAGCATGTTTAGTCATCACATAGGTAATCTGTAAAACTGTCAACAACAGGGCTACAAAATGTTTTTCAAGTCAAGGATATCAAAACAGGTCTGCGGTGACCACATACCATTCATCATCGCAGTCAGTGTCCAAAGCCCAAGGCTGTTTCTAGCTATTCTGTTGCCCTAGATATTGAGTTAAACTGAGTGAAACTAAAAATCCATTAGGTTATTTTTTTACTATTTAACAGATCAAAGCCTTGTGTCCAGAAACAGTCCTGCATGTAATTATACTGCTCATCAAGTCTGAGCGTACACCACATCAACACATCACAGGCTTTTGGACCAAAGTCATCCGTGAAGGACACCGATGATCAATAAATCTTAGGGATCAGATTATTCACTGCTTGTTTGAATTTCATGCTGTTTTGAGGTCTGGCTACAGGCCCTACTGTCACTGACACTGTAAATCAATAACACAGAGGGATTACACCGTCACTTGTTTAAAGTCAGTCTCATTTGGGATTATAGGGACAGAGAACATAGGACATAAAACATAAGACTGTAGCGGGACACAAAACCACAACACCATCAGCTCTCAGCACATATCTCAAACTATAGAATCTCATCCGTTAAAGGATAGCTTTGGTATTTTTCAACCTGGACCCTATTTCCCCATGTTTTTGTCTAAGTGACTTGTAGTGACAACAATTTCAGAAATTGGTCCAGTATTGAGGGAGAGCACTGTAGACGGCAGCTGCTCATGGGCTGCAATATGGTGCTATTGGGGCAAGCTGGCACCATCATTTACGTCCACTAAAAGTGCTTGTTCTTGCCATGACAGGCTTGGGTTGTTATTATAAGTGTCGGACAACATTATCGAAAGAGTCTCGTTCAAGGAAAATGTTCAGAAATCTTGCAACAAGACAATGGTGGAATAGTGGAAAACATCCATGGAGTACAACAACAGCTGTCAGTGTGTCAGTGTGCTGACTTGACTATGACTTGCCCCAAATTGCATGTGATTATCATAAAGTGGCATGTCTGTAAAGGGGAGACTCGTGGGTACCCATAGAACCCATTTTCATTAACATATCTAGAGGTCAGCGGTCAAGGGACCCCTTTGAAAATGGCCATGACAGTTTTTCCTCGCCAAAATTTAGCGTAACTTCGTAGCGTTATTTAGCCTCCTTCTTGACAAGCTAGTGTGACATGGTTGGTACCAATGTATTTTTCTTTTGGAGGTTTCTAGTTTGATATGCTAGTATCTTCACTCTAGTTTTAAATCTGAGCCCACTACAACCTACAAAAGATTGATTGCGTTAATGCGTTTAAGAAATTAGTGGCGCTAAAACGATTTTGAGTTACTGTGTTATTATCGTGTTAACACTGACAGTCCTAAACGTAACGTTGCACTGACGCCGCTCACTTGCCCTCACAGCTTGTTTCGTGCGTTTCTCGTTTTGTGCAGTAATGTCTGTGTACTACTATACTTTTTACTACTATATTTGTATATATTTGATATATGTTTTATATTTTGCTTTTTTACTGTTTACGTATTATTATATCTTTATTGTTTGCTTACTTGTTATATCTTGTTCTGTTTTTTAATGATGCCTCTTGTTGTTTGCACTATCCCATTTGCTGCTGTCACACTGAAAATTTCTCCGCGGTGGGACTAATAAAGGATTGTCTTATCTTATCTTATCTTATCT
>CAKAOI010051877.1:0-17221 GCA_916701655.1 Sebastiscus albofasciatus
GTATGCTAAATGCAGTACCTGTGAGGGTTTCTGGACAATATTTGTCATTGTTTTGTGTTGTTAATTGATTACCAATTATAAATATATACATACATTTGCATAAAGCAGCATATTTGCCCCCTCCCATGTTGATAAGAGTATTAAATACTTGACAAATCTCTCTTTAAGGTACATTTTGAACAGATCAAAAAATTGATTAATTTGCATTTAATTGCAATTAACTATCGACAATCATGTAATTAATCATGATTAATCGATTGATATCCCTATTTTTTTTCGCAATAAATGTACAATTGTAGTTTTCTTTATGGGTTTCTAGAGTATTTGGGGAAAGAATCAAAACAAGTGGGCCCAGAGACCAAATCTAAGTACTCAAAAATATCTCCTCTTGCTCTAATTGATGACAAAGTTGTACATTTCATTTCTGATTCAAGATCGGTACTTCATCACTGAAAGAGGACAAAGAGGCGTTTGCCATTGTGCCCGTCTCCCCCGCTGAAGTGAGAGACCTCGACTTTGCCAACGATGCCAGTAAAGTGCTGGCCTCTATTGCCGGAAAGCTGGAAAAAGGCACCATCACACAGAATGAGAGGAGGTATTTAAAATACACAGCGGTGCCAAATTTTCAATTTCTAACAGGAAACAAGGTAGTCATGTGTTATCGCTTTGTTCCTCTCTTTCCTATGCACAATCAGAGCGGTTACCAAGCTTCTAGAGGACCTGGTGTTCTTTGTGGTGGATATTCCCAACAATGGACAGGATGTTCTAGAGATCATGGTCAACAAACCCAACAGGGAACGACAGAAACTCATGAGGGAACAGAATATTCTCAAACAGGTAATGCCTTAATAGAGAAACATTTTGAACACACTTGTTGGATTACATTTTTCATTGAATGTGAACTGGTTTGAACCACACTGAACTAACCTCAAGTCTTTATCATAACTCAAAGTGGCACGGTCTTCAGACCTGCTATCTGAATCAGCATGTCCTTTTGACTTTCCCTTCAGTATGATTTACAACTGTCTCAACCTTATCCCCGCATTCAGATCTTCAAGCTGCTGCAGGCTCCGTTCACAGACAGTGGGGACGGTCCCATGCTGCGACTGGAGGAGCTGGCTGACCAGCGTCACGCCCCATTCAGACACATCTGTCGCCTGTGTTACCGGGTTTTGCGTCACTCTCAGCAGGACTACCGCAAGAACCAGGTACAGTCCGTCAGGCCTAAAAGCCTGCTTTATGAGCACCGGCACTATATGACATACATGGGTCTATGTGGAGTTTGTGTAAAGGTGCATTCCCAATTCCCTTGATTCAGTCTAATACTAAGTGAAACAGGCATTTTCTCTGTAGCGGCTCTGATATGAAGATGTGTAACTGAATGTCCTGTGCATTTTACTAGGCGCACCCGCCGAGCCCCTTTATCAGATTGTCTGCTAATACGAACACACAGAGCCACGCAGTGATACGATCTCATTCTATAACAAATATTTGTCAATGTGAAATACAGCATCCCCATTTTCCAAGAAAAATCGAATTCTCTTAAACACATTACAGTGTAATTGTTAGAGGGGTCATTTAATTAGGTTGAATAAGGAGGCAGTCTGATTCTTGTGAACATGCTCTGTTTTCCTGCACACAGATGAACAAACCAAAATGGCCTCAGTCAATAAAAGTAATGGATGTAGACGTAACAAGGTTATGCCTCATGGTCCCCCTGGAGAATGTACAGAGATGAAGATAACAGGGGCTAAGTTAATAAGGACATTTTTCACAGTGGGTCTTGTTTTGTTTACTGTATGCTCAGACTGTTTGTCTGTCTGTCTGTCCCGCAGGAGTATATCGCCAAACAGTTTCGCTTCATGCAGAAACAGATTGGCTATGATGTCCTGGCTGAGGACACAATCACGGCTCTGCTCCACAACAACCGCAAGCTGCTGGAGAAACACATCACTGCTGCAGAGATCGACACGTTTGTTAGCCTGGTCCGCAAGAACCGCGAGCCCAGGTCTGTGTGTGCGTCTGTCTGTCTCTGCGTGTACACCATGAACACGGTCATCCTTATTATAATCTGCATATCTTCATCATACAGTATCCTCTATACATGTATTCATACAATGAGTTCACTTAAAGCACACAAACAGAGTGTTCACACTATAGTGTAAACTTCCACAGTCAGCTACCGACAAGTAAGGATATTCAACATTTTATTTTAACATACAACTTTAAGATGTGCACTTAAATACCACTTAACTTGTGTTGTAATGTCTCTTAACTGTTACGATACATTAGCGTTGGGCAATAATTCAATTTGATAATTTATCGTCTTTCAGTGGAATCGTATTGTGATGAAATCATATATGTTGATACACAATTATGTCATGTAAATTGACAATAACGAACACATACTAACTCAGATTTCACAGAAAATCTGATCAAACTCAGTTAAATCAAACTATTGTCCTAATGTAATTTTTCTACATTTGTGTGCATGCATGTAAACAATATATTTATACATTTTTTCTCTATAATTTCACTTGAACATGTTAATTTTGCACTAAAGTTCTTAATTAAACGAGAAAATACTCAGTACTTTTCATTTGTCATGTATTTAAATCACACAGAAGTATACAAAGATAGGTTTTATCATGTGGTTATTTCATAAAGACCATTTATTTATTGAATTACTAGAAAACTATATTGTGATATATATCGTTATGGAGCTATGAAGTGACCTATATTAAGAATGAAGATTTGGGCCATATAGCCCAGCCCTATGATACATCAGTATAGTCACTTAAAGTGATCAAACTAAAGTGGGTCATGTTACATTGGTTGGTAAATGATTCACTCTGCAAGGATGTTATGTTTTTATATGTCTCTGGTGCTTGAGTTGATGTTGTTTTTTAAAAGCATTATGGGTGATTGAATTTTGCATATCTTGTGTGTGTGTGTGTCCAGGTTCCTGGACTACCTGTCAGACTTGTGTGTGTCAATGAATAAGTCCATCCCTGTGACACAGGAGCTCATCTGTAACGCAGTGCTGGATCCTGCTAATGCAGACATCCTCATAGAAACTAAGTGAGTAGTCCCCCCTCTGCCTCCACCTGCTTCTGTCTTATCCTCCACAGAAAAAGCCAGTGTGCACTAATTTGAGCTCTAGAAGAAGATTAATCAATAATGAGAATAATTGTTAATAGCAGGAATAGCAGGGTACATTAATAAGCTGATACGTCTCTATAGCAGCACCGATGTGCTTACTAGGCTTGTCACATCCTTTTTCTACAGTTTCAGCAATGGCATTGGCAGACATTGTATCCTAGTGTTAATGCTACATTTGTCACAAATGCTTACTCATTTATTCCAATCAGGATTTAACAACAACAAAAAAATATCCCCCTTTCCTGCAGACTCGTGCTGTCGAGATTTGAGATCGAGGGAGCGCCGCTCGGGGAAAACTCTGTGGAGTCAGAGGAGGATGAGGAGGAGGTCTGGTTGTTCTGGAAAGACAGCAATAAAGAGATCCGCAGTAAAAGCATCAGGGAGCTGGCCCAGGACGCCAAGGAGGGCCAGAAGGAGGACCAGGAGGTGATCAGTTATTACAGGTAGTTACTGGGCTTTATTGTTCATGTGGTTGTCTGGGAGAAAGAAGATCATGCTTGTCCCCTGTCTGACTTAACATTAAGCCGAAGCAGAGGCAGCAATGTGGTGCTGATGACTGTAATAGTTTTGTATATGCAGAATGGGTCACAAACAGCATTTCGCTGTTTGAAACGTGAGTCTGACTGTGTGTATTTACTGCTACAGGTACCAGCTGAACCTGTTTGCCAGGATGTGTTTGGACCGCCAGTACCTGGCAATCAACAAGATCTCTGGCCAGCTGGATGTGGACCTGATCTTGCGATGCATGTCGGATGAAGACCTGCCCTACGATCTGCGAGCTTCCTTCTGCCGCATGATGCTGCACATGCATGTGGATCGTGATCCTCAGGAGCAGGTCACACCTGTCAAATACGCTCGGCTCTGGTCTGAGATCCCCTCAGAGATCGCCATTGATGAGTGAGTAAATGGACAAATGTAATGGATTAATCATTGTAGAATATTTAGTATGTCTTAGATTCACTTTTTTTCTTTCTTGTCTTATTGTAGCTACGATAATGATGGAACATCTAAAGATGAAATTAAGGAGCGATTCTGTCTGACTATGGAGTTTGTTGAGAACTACCTGAGAGACGTGGTGTGTCAGAGCTTCCCTTTTGCAGATAAAGAGAAGAACAAACTCACATTTGAGGTCAGTCTGCCACATTCTTGATATCTAATCCCACTCGTGTCACGTTTTGTTAATTAATTTATCTTCCGTGTTTAGGTGGTGAATCTGGCCAGGAACCTGATTTATTTTGGCTTCTACAACTTCAGTGACCTGCTGAGACTAACCAAGATCCTGCTGGCTATTTTAGACTGCGTCCACGTGAACACAGTTTTCCCTTTCAACAAGATGGACAAAGAAGAAGAAGAGAGTAAAGGTATGAACGCCGTGCTCGGTCAGCGGAGCACCAAATATCTCATGAACATAAAGTTGATGTCTGTATTTGTGCATGTGTGCGTGTGCTTGTTTCCAGGCAGCAATGTGATGCGGTCCATTCATGGCGTGGGAGAGCTGATGTCCCAAGTGGTCCTCAGAGGAGGGGGCTTCCTCCCCACAACTTCAAACACCAGCTCCAGTGGAGCCACAGTCAAGACCCAGACTGAACCTGAGAAGCAGGACATACTGGTGATGGACACCAAGCTCAAGATCATTGAGATCCTGCAGGTGAAAGACATGCAGTAGCAATGCTTTAATGCATGTACACGCATACTCGGTGCCTCCATCCTCCAAAATATTCACATAAAACTTTCTGTCCTGCCCTGCAGTTCATCTTGAATGTCCGCCTGGACTACAGGATCTCCTGCCTGCTGTCTATATTTAAGAGGGAGTTTGATGAGAGTAACTCCCAAAGTGAATTATCTGTAACTGGAGCAGTGGAAGGACCGAACAACATGCCCGGTCAGGGTAACATTCATGGATCCATTTTACACAAATACAGGGCCAATGAAATCGACTTTAGTGGTTACAAATATCTTCTTTTATTATTCTAGGGGCTTTGGATTTTGAGCACATAGAAGAGCAGGCAGAGGGGATATTTGGTGGAAGGTAATCCCAGTTTCACTAAAGGAAGAGTCACAAAATAGAAATAGAAAGAGGCTGTGTTTTTCATTTGAGTGTGTTTGCTCTGTGTGTGTCTAGTGAAGAGAACACCCCACTGGACCTGGATGATCACGGTGGCCGTACCTTCTTGAGGGTCCTTCTCCACTTAACCATGCATGACTATCCTCCTCTGGTGTCTAGAGCGCTCCACCTGCTCTTCAGGCACTTCAGCCAGAGGCAGGAGGTCTTGCAGGCTTTTAAGCAGGTATACAGCCAACAACTGAAGCAATAGAGTGCTGCAGGAATGAGTCCTCAAACCCGGAAATGAGTTTAGCACTTGAGTTCCCTCGTCTGGAAGTCAATGGGTTTTTTTTTTTAATGGGTTTTTAGTTAGATGCCTGAAATAAGGTCTGTGGTTTACACAAGCTGAAGAGATTTTAACGTACTGTTCTACAACATAAAATACGTTAGTAAATATCCCACTTGTGAATTTTGAAGCCTTTGTCTCAAAAAAGTTGGTAACAAAAAGCTTAATGAGATTACTAAATGTCATCACGCCGACTTGTCTGCTTTTACAGCCTTGTTGTGTATACTCGCGCTCCTGGACCGTGGTGTAGTTTGTTTTTAGTTATATTTTTACTTCTGGGGAATGCATTTATACTTCAAAAATCTTACCTAAAATTGGTTTTGCATTTCTTTTTCTGTGCAATTCTTTTTACCATTTTGACGCATGCCTGCATACAAACATAAATGCATTTATTTTAACATTTGAATGTGGGATCAGCATCATCTTGCCATGTTTCTGCTCTGTACTTTATATTGTAACGTATACTGTATGTGTTCACAGGTCCAGCTGCTGGTCACTAGTCAAGATGTGGAAAATTACAAGCAAATAAAATCCGACCTGGACCAGCTGCGCTCCATCGTAGAGAAGTCTGAGCTCTGGGTGTACAAAAGACAGGGGCCAGACGAGGGCATGGATGCAGGAGAGGGACTCTCCACTGAGCCAGAGCATAAAAAGGTGCAGTATGTTGTCCATCAAAAGAACCACACACAAACGGTGAAAAGGCTGTAGCCACTAAGCATCTTTACCAGAGTAAGGCCTTTCTCTCTGATGCATTGCCTTTGGTGTACCTTGTAGGGGGATTCAGGGGGCACAGACAAACCAAAGAAAGCAGAAAGCACCAGCAGTTACAACTACAGGGTGGTAAAGGAGGTAACTCTCTCACCTCTATGTATGGTTAACAAGCTCTTGTCTGCCTATGTTGTTGCATGGCCCTAGAGACCTTTTTTTCCACATACCTCACCCCCCCTCACATTTTCTTTCTGTATTTATCAGATCCTGCTGCGGCTCAGCAGGCTGTGTGTCCAAGAAGGTCTGTCAGGTAGGAAGAGCAGGAAACAGCAGCAGAGGCTGCTGAGGAACATGGGGGCGCACGCTGTCGTCCTCGAACTCCTGCAGATCCCCTACGAGAAGGTATCAATCAATTTCACTTTCAGTGAAATGTTTAATGGCATGCTTTTTGTGTGCGTGTAAAAGTGAACAAACCGTCACATCAGACATTTTCCACATCCAGGGAGAAGATTTGCGTATGCAGGATATCATGAAGCTAGCCCACCAGTTTCTACAGAATTTCTGTGCAGGAAACCAGCAGAACCAAGCCCTGCTGCACAAACACATCAATCTGTTCCTCAACCCAGGGGTGAGCAGTCCTGCCAGACAATGCGTCACGCCGCTACTTGATACCCGCAGCGTCACTATTTAAACATCATTCTTTTTTTCTTTTGTTCAGATTTTAGAAGCCATCACCATGCAGCACATCTTCATGAACAACTTCCAGCTGTGCAGTGAGATCAACGAGCGTGTGGTTCAGCACTTTGTCCACTGCATCGAAACGCACGGCCGCAACGTCCAGTACCTCAAGTTCCTTCAGACTATCGTCAAAGCGGAGAATAAATTCATCAAAAAGTGTCAGGACATCGTCATGGCAGAGGTTGTGCCTTGTTTCCACCTTTCTGATGTTTGAAAGACGCTACAGTCTCCTGACGTCCTGATGTAATTATGTACATTTGTTTCTTCCTACAGCTGGTGAATGCTGGCGAAGACGTTCTGGTCTTCTATAACGACCGCGCCTCCTTCCAGACTCTGGTCCAGATGATGCGATCCGAGCGGGACCGCATGGACGAGAACAGTCCTCTGATGTACCACATACACTTGGTGGAGCTCTTGGCTGTCTGCACTGAGGGCAAGAACGTCTACACGGAGATCAAGTGTAACTCCCTGTTACCGCTGGATGACATCGTACGGGTGGTGACCCATGAGGACTGCATCCCTGAGGTGAGATAAGGATTTGACAGCAACTGTATGCATAAACAATAAGACAGTTATGGAGCAGACTCGGGAAACACTATTTAAATACAAAACAGTTCTCAATGCATCTAAATTCTATGCTTTTATATTCTATGATCAATGAAAACAATGTATTCAGCAGTATTGTTTTGTAAGGAGTTTTGTGCATTATTGGATTGTGTGATGATTTTTCCACTTGTATTATTATTACATAACCCTAATCCTAACCTTTCAGGTGAAGATCGCCTATATCAACTTCCTGAACCACTGCTATGTGGACACCGAGGTGGAAATGAAGGAGATCTACACCTCAAACCACATGTGGAAACTCTTTGAGAACTTCCTGGTTGACATTTGTAGAGTGAGGAACATCAAGAGGCTCTATAGCAACTTTATACTTCACTTAGGAAATGAGGAATGTTAAAATACAAGCAGTTGTGTTATGTTTTGCTTACAGGTGTGCAACAATACAAGCGACCGTAAGCACGCAGACATCATTCTGGAGCGCTACGTGACGGAGACGGTCATGAGCATCGTTACGACTTTCTTCAGCTCGCCCTTCTCTGACCAGAGCACCAGCCTGCAGGTATGTGACCGCCAACTGGCGTAAGAGTTATAACACTGTGCAAGGAAAAAACAGTCAAGTTTATAAACATATACTGTAGCTTTAAAGTAGGGTTGTCAAAGGATTAAAATATTTAATTGAGATTAATCACATGATTGTCCATAGTTAATCACGATTAATCGCAAATTAATCACACATTTTTTATCTGTTAAAAAAATGATCTTAAAGGGAGATTTAATATATTCCCTCTACTTCCCCAAGTATTTAATACTCTTATTTGCTTTATGCAAATGTATGTATATATTTATTATTGGAAATCAATTAACAACACAAAACAATAACAAATATTGTCCAGAAACCCTCAGGTACTGCATCTAGCATAAAAAATATATGCTTAAATCATAACATGACAAACTGCAGCCCAACAGGCAACAACAGCTGTCAGCGTGTCAGTGTGCTGACTTGACTATGACTTGCCCCAAACTGCAGGTGATTATCATAAAGTGTGCATGTCAGTAAAGGGGAGACTCGTGGGTACCCAGAGAACCCATTTTCATTCACATATCTTGAGGTCAGAGGTCAAGTTTTTCATCGCCAAAATCTAGCACAAGTTTGGAGCTTTATTTAACCTCCTTCTCGACAAGGTAGTATGACATGTTTGATTCCAATGGATTCCTTAGGTTTTCTAGTTTCATATGATGCCAATATCTTCACTCTAGCTTTAAAACGAATTTGCATTAACGCATTATTATCGCGTTAACTTTGACAGCCCTAATTAAAAGTGATGAGTGAATGTGAAAATGTATCCAATGTCATAAACGACTGTGTATTTTTGAACGAGACAAGGATAAATTGGTTTTATTCTTTTCTGTTATTTGATTAAAGGGACTGTTTGTAACTTCTTACACGTATAAATCACCCGGGTCGGTGTCCCATGCGCACTCGCGTGTGGCTACGCTGTTCAGACTCAGACTCCAACACAAACTACAGGGAAGCACCAAAACCGCAAAGTTATATCTAGTGAAGCCCGCCTTGCAAAACAGTGTTGGCCGCGGTCGGAGGACGCGGGGGAGACCGTAGCTTTGGTCTCCAGGGCCGGAGTCTCTGCTGTACTCTGCTCCTCTGCTCCTCTGCCAGCCTTCACTCACGTGCATGCATGCACACTTTACACTGCAGAAGACTTTGTAGCTCTGAGAATATCTAGTGAATGTACAGTGGACGTTCGTGCAGAAATAAATGCTGCAGCTCCTCCAGACCAACAGAGGTTTTCCGTGTCTTGTGAAGGGCTCCTTAGCGAGAAACGTTATCGTCTCTGACTGGGTGCCGGTGACTCCCTCCGGCCGTGGTCGGGAGGCTGAGGCAGGAAAAGCCAACACTAGGATCAGCAGTGATTCATGGAGAGACCTCCGTCTGGTCAGCTAACATTACTGCCAAGCAGGTGAAATATAGAGTGATACTGTGGTTTTAGCTGACGTGTGTCGCCTCACTGTGTTGAGCGATACTCGTTCATGTCTATTTAGAGCGAGCAAGCACGAACCCAACGCGGACTTTCGTTGATTAACGGCCACAGGTGTCGCTGTTAACAAGCATTTCTGAATCTTACAAACAGTCCCTTTAAAGTAGGTTTGATCAACAGCAGCTGTGGGTTGCACCACATGTATGTGTGCATGTGTGTTGTCAAAAACAGATGTAATGTGAACCTGTTGCTATGAGCTTTCCTTATAGACTTGTCATGATCCCTGACCCATACAGTATGTCTGAAATGTCTAGTGCACTCTCTTATCAAAAGGTCATCTCTCTAGAATATACTTTTAAAGGACTGTACCCCGATCATTAAGCTGTTATCTACTTGTATATAACCTCTAGCCTATTAATGTACACTATGTGTCATGCTCTAGGTGTCCATCAGAGAGAATGTAAGTGCAGATGGAATACTTATTTGGTACCCCATGTCATTTAAACAAGTAGCTTGACTTAGATTAGAACACTGTGGTGATTTTCATGTTAAGTTTTCAAATCAGTGTTTCCATGGAGTTTCTCAGAATTGTTTTTTGTCTGACTAACATCACTGTGAGTGGTGAAGGAGAATGAATGTTCCCCTTCTCTTTCCATTCGTTTGTGTTACTCAGAGTAATGTTAGTCATGGTCCTGTAGAACTAATCGGACATTACACAGTTAAGACCAGCCAGACGTGATTGTGGTTGTTGGCATCCTGTAGAGCTGATTTAATCATTTCCCTTGTACGTAGATACGTCAATGTTAAGCAAACTGTCATAGATTCATAGAAATGGTCTTTTTATTCACAAAATATGTATTATTATTATTATCATAAGAACTTTATGACCAGTCAAATCATAATAATCCTTTCAGTCAGCTCTGATGCAATCACAAAAGAAACATTTTTGGACTATCACACTTTACGAATCCAAGCTTTGCATTATAGAGCACTTGAAAATGTCTGTCCAGGAGTGACGGCTGTCTCAGAAATGTATTTGGAAGTATGTTTGTGATGCATCCGGGCTGTTTTATGTCTTCACTTCTTGTATCCTCTGCTGCAGGCCTCTCTGTTGGGGAAAATATTTCAGGTATTTGTTCAATTCAGTGGGGAAAACACAAGAGTTGGGTGTTTCAGATTTGTGTTGGGTCTAACAGAAAACTTGTATTTTGTTATTTATATATGTGTGAGTATTCTTAGATGGGAGTGATTTTGACTGGGCTAGGGTTGGGCGAATGTCTGTTGAGGGATTGATAGATCTCCTGTAAAAACCACCACTGGGTCAGCATGCTGTTCTGACCACAGGTGCTGTCACACCAGCTAAACTACATCACCGTGTGGGGAGGTGTGTGAGTGCAGCCCTGTCTCTTAAAAATTACGATTTTGAATTACGATTAATGTGTTTCTACTAAACCTAACCCAGTAGTTTTGATTCCTGAATTTAACTAAGTTGTTTTGTTGAGTTTTCGTTTTGTTTCAATTAACAACGTTAAAAAACATCTTTAAAACTGCGACCACATTGGTTTTGCAGTATAGTTATATGGGAACGTAATTTTATGGGAGACAGGGTTGGTATGTGTGTGTGTGTGTGTGTGTGTGTGTGTGTGTGTGTTGTAAAAGGACAAAGCCTGTAGTCCAGATTGTTGGTACTGTGCTGTGGATAACAGATGGGTGTCTTTCATGTTGTCGAGGGACATCTTTTTCCTTTAAAGACTAGAGCAGTTATTCCAGTTCGTTAAATATAATAACCTACAGCCTTTTTCTGCTTTTTTTTCTTGCATCTTCTTCTCAGACCAGGCAGCCAGTCTTTGTGCAGCTGTTGCAGGCAGTGTTCAGGGTCTACCATTGTAACTGGTTGGTCCCAGTGCAGAAGGGCTCTGTTGAGAGCTGTATCAAGGTGCTCTCTGATGTCGGTAAGATCAAGATCCTTCTCAACACTCCCATCAATGTCTGTCTCACAAGCACTTACCTTTAAATTCTAAATCAGTCCATCATGTACAGTTGGTTTAACAGTTTCTATTTTAACTAGGGCTGTCAATCAATTAGAATATTTAATTGTGATTAATTGCATGATTGTCCATAGTTAATCACAAATTATCACACATTTTCTGTTAAAAATTTACCTTAAAGGGAGATTTGTCAAGTATTTAATTCTCTTATCAACATGGGAGTGGGCAAATATACTGCTTTATGTTATTGTATGTATATATTTGTTATTGAAAATCAATTAACAACACAAAACACTGACAATTATTGTCCATAAACCCTCACAGGTACTGCGTTTAGCATAACAAATATGCTCAAATCATAACATGGCAAACTGCAGCCCAACAGGCAACAACAGCTGTCAGTGTGTCAGTGTGCTGACTTGACTATGACTTACCCCAAACTGCATGTGATTATCATAAAGTGGGCATGTCTGTAAAGTGTGCATGTCTGTAAAGGGGAGGCTCGTGGGTACCCAGAGAACCCATTTTCATTCACATATCTGGAGGTCAGAGGTCAAGGGACCGCTTTGAAAATGGCCATGCCAGTTTTTCCTTGCTAAAATTTAGCATAAGTTTGGAGCGTTATTTAACCTCATTCTCGACAAGCTAGTATGACATGGTTGGTACCAATGGGTTCCTTAGGTTTTCATAGTTTCATTTGATGCCAGTATCCTCTGAAATCAGTGACGTTAAAATGAATTTTGCGTTAACTTGTTATTATCGCATTAACTTTGACAGCCCTAATTTTAAGTTATGCTTCTTTATCACATTTACAAGTGAGCAGAGAGTTTTGAGCAAAAGTTACTGGAGCTGATTTATCCCGTCTATATGTGTACCTTCCAGCCAAAGGCAGAGCAATAGCCATCCCTGTGGACCTGGACAACCAGGTGAGCAACCTGTTTGTGAAATCCAACAACATTGTCCAGAAGACAGCTATGAGCTGGAGACTCTCTGCTCGCAATGCTGCCCGCAGAGACTCTGTGGTGACCGCCTCACGGGACTACAGGAACATCATCGAGAGGCTGCAGGTACAATATTCCTGAGCTTTTGTGCTTTCTTGTGTATGTGTTAAACCATTCAAGCAGTAAGGACGTTTCTTTGTCTGGCCTGTAGGACATTGTGTCTGCTCTTGAGGACCGTCTGCGCCCGTTGGTCCAGGCCGAGTTGTCAGTTCTGGTGGACGTGCTGCATCGGCCCGAGCTGCTCTTCCCCGAAAACACAGACTCACGCAAGAAGTGTGAGAGCGGAGGTTTTATATGCAAGTAAGCACGGAAAATATCTTCTTCAGCTAAATACGTCTATTATTGACATATGTGAGTGAGTGTATTCATTATAAATGAGACTCATGAGCTAATGTTCTCGTACAGGCTGATCAAACATACCAAGCAGCTGCTGGAGGAGAATGAGGAGAGACTGTGCATCAAAGTTCTGCAAACGCTGCGAGAGATGATGACAAAAGACCGTGGTTATGGAGAGAAGGTAGGAGAATCTGCCAAGCACAGACGTGGTGGGGTGATGTACTTCATGTGCACGGTATGACTGTGCATATTCTGTATATTGTGCTGTATATAATGCATAAATACAGTCGTAGAAAATATATTGAAAGTTTTTTTTTCAAATGGATTTTGACGGTGGTGCATACATCTGTAGGATTTCTATTCATAGAAAGACCATTAACTTTGCAGGAACTATAAATAAAAGCAACACAATAGAAAGCACAATACAAAGTCTTAACACAGAAATAGCAATATGACGTATATGCAATATGTTATTGGATTAAATTATGTATCCATGTAGGTGTAGTTGTATATAGTTTTACAGCATCACTGCATTACAAACAGTGAGTACCCTTATTTTGAAGGGATTTGGCTTGTTCCTCCTGTTACCGTCACGTCTGCAGTCAGTAAGGCAGGACTGGTCACTTTACTCAGCGATGCTTTCAGCCACATTCACCACTGTGTGACACTGCACTAATTCTGCTCACCGTGGCTCATATCCATTCATAGGGCTGGGCGATATGGCCAAAATCTTCCATCTCAATAGAGAGCTGCAGGGATGACATATTTTTGTAGGCCAACCAAGAAGTTAGCATCGCACGGGTTACCTTGACAAAAACCCAATGGGATTTTTACACTGGGTTTTGGATTATTGCAGAAAATAAGCTCTGTGGCAAACAAACGTTTATGATACTTACACGTTTTGTTCAGCAAGATAATCTCCACTAATGAACAACACAATTAGGATTTTTGAAGCGTAAATGCAATCACCAGAAGTAAAAAGCTAATGTTAGGCTGTAAACGAACTACACTATGGTCGCATGGACACGAGTAAACACAACGAGGCTGTAACGGCAGACGAGTCGGCGTGATGACGTTTAATAGTCTCATTAAGTCACTTGTTAGCAACCGCCTTTTTTAAGACACGTGAAGGCTTCAAAATTCACAAGTGGGATATTTACTGACGTATTTTATGTCGTAGAACAAAATGTTAAAATCTCTTAAGCTTGTGTTAACCACAGACCTTATTTCAGACATCTGACTAAAAACCCATTCAAAAAAACCCATTGACTTCCAGACGAGGGAACAAGAAGTGTAAAAATGCTAACTCATTTCCGGGTTTTAGGACTCATTCCTGTAGCACTCATTTCATATCTCGATAACGATATATATCACAATATGTGTGTATAATATCGAGTAAAAAAGTTTCGGTTTGCATGCGTGCACACAGATATATAGTAATCCCATTCAGACAGAGGTTATTTCCATGGTCAGAATTCTTATCAATTCAGAGTTTCTGAGAAATTTGAGTTAAGACGTGCTTGTTATTATCAATGGAGATGATGTAATTGTGTATCATGATATCTCGTTCTATGATTTCCTCATGATACGATTCCATTGAAAGACGATAAATTATCATATTGAATTATCGCCCGGCCCTATCCATTCATAAATGTCCTCTGTGCTGCTGAAGTTGATAAGTATCTCCACAGTCTTAACTCGCATAACTTACATGTCAGGCTGTATCATTGACCTCTGCTTTAGCTTCTTCCTTCCTGTGTGTTGTTATCTAACCCCTTACACCCTCTGTTCTCTTTCAGCTCAGGGCCTTTGATGATGAGATGGATATGCCTAAGGTTGTCTCTCTTTTTCTTTTACTCGTGCTCTTGTTTCCTTGAGCTGCTGTCTGTTATATCTGTGTAACACTAGTAGTTGTTTTGTAACGGCGTTGTAGCAGCTGCTGTGGCTGTGTGCTGTAGGTAGCGGAGGCTCTAGGCACAGCTGGTAACAGATAGTGGTCAACTGATTCCTGCCATAAACCGGTGTATAGATCAACTGAAAACGGTGAGGAAGAGGTGTAGAGAGAGAGAGAGAGAGAGAGAGAGAGAGAGAGAGAGAGAGAGAGAGAGAGAGGGAAATGAGTGTTGTGGCTCAACAGAGTTGTGTTATTCCAAGTTCCAAGGTGAGTCACTTGCTGTCCGGGCAAACTGCCAGTGCTGCATTTACATGCCCCACTTTCTGCCAATGTAAGCACCACATCCAGTAAAAGTCATATTGGGACATAATACTGTATATTTGAACATTAATTCCAGTTTGATACTGATGTCACATTTTATTTTATACTTTTACACACAGCATGAAAACAGATTACAGATATGAAAAGAAAGCTATAGGTGTATAGTAATTAGAAATTTAAAAAAATACACAAATAAAGAAAAATAAGTGACATAAAATGAACTAAAATAAACTTTAAAATGATAGCGAGCTCTCAATAAGATATAGGTGGGACATTCCATATACTGTATGTTCTCAATATTTCAGGGTAGGGATGGGACGATATAGGATTTTATCGCGGAAAATAAAGAAAAATAAGTGACATAAAATGAACTAAAATAAACTTTAAAATGATAGCGAGCTCTCAATAAGATATAGGTGGGACATTCCATATACTGTATGTTCTCAATATTTCAGGGTAGGGATGGGACGATATAGGATTTTATCGCGGATCGTGATAAAAAACACTCAATAAGTTGATCAGGGTGAATTTCCATTATTCTGATCATTTTGAATATCGTCACATTAGTGACTCGCAAAAGCTGTCTGGATCGCTATCATGGTAAAGAGGTGAAAAATGTAGCTTGTTTTGAAAAAAATTAAAATTATTGCTGTTTTTTTGCCATTTTTTTATCTGTTTCAAAATGTACATTAAAGGGAGATTTGTCAAGTATTTAATACTCTTATCAACATGGGAATGGGCAAATATGCTGCTTTATGCAAATGTATGTATACATTTATTATTGGTAATCAATTAACAACACAAAACAATGACAAATATTGTCCAGAAACCCTCACAGGTACTGCATTTAGCATAAACAATGTGCTCAAATCATAGCATGGCAAACTGCAGCCCAACAGGCAACAACAGCTGTCAGTGTGTCAGTGTGCTGACTTGACTATGACTTGCCCAAAACTGATTATCATAAAGTGGGCATGACTGTAAAGAGGAGACTCGTGGGTACCCATAGAACCCATTTTCATTCCCATATCTTGAGGTCAGAGGTCAAGGGACTCCTTTTGAAAATGGCCATGCCAGTTTTTCCTCGCCAAAATTTAGCGTAAGTTTGGAGCGCTATATAGCCGCCTTTGCGACAAGTTAATGTGACATGGTTGATACCAATGGATTCTTTAGGTTTTTCTAGTTTCATGTGATGCTAGTATCTTCACTCTGGCTTTAAATCTGAGCCACTACAACCTAAAAATCGCAAGTTGCGTTAATGCGTTAAAGAAATTAGTGGCATTAAAACGAATTGACAGCCCTAATTAAGATACAAAAATTTAATACAGACTCGCACAATGTTGCTGTTTTTTTAAATGTATTTATCCTTTATTTATGCAGGCGGACCTTATGATTTATGATTACCTTATTTAGGATTTTGTTTTTCTCTAAAAAAAGATGTGTCCATCTGTGATGCAACAAAAACATTTGTTTTTTCAACAAAATGTAAGCTAAAGTGATTCCAGTACGTTTTTAAACATATTTTGACAATTATCGGGATAATATCGTGATTCGCAATTATTTTGGCAGGATAATCGTAGCATAAAATGTTCTAATCGCCCCATACCCATTTAAGGGAAAACTGTCTGTGTCTGGCTTTACGAAAAGGAAGGTGTGAAGATAGCAAAGCCATAAAATCCTTATCACTTCCTTCCCTCTCCTTTTCTTTTCATCGCCGTGTTTTATTGTCTCTTGACAATGTTTAGCTTTGTGAAGGGTGTTTCCCCTGCATCTCCTTCAGGCGCCAATAGGGGGCACTGTGACTGTGTGTGTGTGCGCCCTGTATGTGTGTGTGTGTGTATTAATGAATGTGAGGGGCTGTGGCAGTCATTGAGGCTGTGTCCTAGTTTTCCTTGCCTGAGAGCTGCACGATTCCTGGGTCCCTGCCAACTCTGGGCTGAGGTTACATAAGAACCAGGCTTTTTTTTTTTTTCCTGGAACTCAGCCCCTTCGCTGATGTGTGACCTTCAGCAGTAATTGCCAATAAAAGTGTGGAGGAGCTGTTTACCCACACTGTGTGTGTGTGTGACTGTGTGTGTGTGTGTGTGTGTGTGTGTGTGTGTGTGTGTGTGTGTGTGTGTGTGAG
>CAKAOI010051877.1:18055-61122 GCA_916701655.1 Sebastiscus albofasciatus
TTGCCTGAGAGCTGCACGATTCCTGGGTCCCTGCCAACTCTGGGCTGAGGTTACATAAGAACCAGGCTTTTTTTTTTTTTCCTGGAACTCAGCCCCTTTGCTGATGTGTGACCTTCAGCAGTAATTGCCAATAAAAGTGTGGAGGAGCTGTTTACCCACACTGTGTGTGTGTGTGAGTGTGTGTGTGTGTGTGTGTGTGTGCACCTGTGTGTATAAACGCAAGTTGCAAAGATGGGGGTGGAGGTGGGGGGAGTGTGAGAGAGAGATGATCCCTACACACACCTGTTAAATGTTGTATCTCCGTCTGTCTACACATGAAAAGCAGCTCTGATATGAGAGCAGCAGTTGTGCCAGTCTTCATATTCTCCTCTTCCTCCCTTTTTGGCTGCGTTAAATCATTGTGACACAATTCCTCAACTACTCCCCACTTCCACTCACACACCTTTCTCACATGGATGCAAACACACCCACCCACGCTGTGTAAACTTACTGGCTGTGAGTGTTTGTGTAGGTGCGATATGAAAGTGCGTAGTTGGCTCTTGTCTCCCTTTGAGTAAAGCAGAATGGCATATGATTGAAGAGGAACAGAGTCAATGTGTGAGCTTGTTTAACAGGAAACATCTTATATAGATAGATCACATAAAGCAGGCTTACATAGTAGTGTTCTGCATTATAAGTTATTATCGAGCCATTTATTTGAAATAGAGATAGCGTGAGATGTATTTTTGACCTCCCCGATGTGTGCATACCACATCGTTGCTAAATGTCAGGGAGGTGATTATCTGCTATATTCGTTGCTCTTTGGCTGTCAGAGTTATGCAAGAGGAGAGGAGTTCATGATACACAGCGTTGGCTCCCCTCTTCACCTGGCCTCATGTGTGTGTGTGTGGTCTAGTCAAAGCAGTTATGCAAGCCCTCCATGTTGGGAGTAAGTCATGTTTCATCCCTTTCTGCCTTGTCCCTTGGCAAGCCCGTCGGTGGGACGGATTTAGAAGAAAAATCTCCTCTTTGACTTTTAGATTTTAAGACTGCATCTGGATCGCTTTTTTTATCCGCTCGACACATTTCCTCCCACACTCACAGCGGTGCTTTGCCCACTCTGGTCAGGACAGAAATTAATTTTACTGCGCTGGTATAGATGTAGGTCAGTTGCAATGAAAATGACAGAGCACAGTCTTTTTTAATTTGGTCTGCTTTTCTGTCTGCACATAACAAGCAGCCGAGTGGTAAACCCCAGAGTTCATGTCATTCACCGCTGGTTCAAACATCACTCAGTCTCAGCCTGCAAAGACATGTTTATTTACGCACTTTCACACTGAAACATAAAGTAGAATGCACTCTTTGTGCATGTGTGTGTGTGTGTGTATGTTTTACACATATTGTCAAACTGAGAGGTGTGAGACTGATCAGGGGTTTGCCCCGGGGAATTTCCAGTTTGGTGGAATGCTGTGTAGCTGGGGCGGATGTGGCAGCTGTGAGGGGTTACCCTGTGGTGTCTATGGTCAGACCGGGGACGATTAGCTACACATATCTACTCTGATCAGCTTGTAGCTTTGTGGTTTGATGTGGTGACAGCGACGCAGAGTCCACAGACTTAGAAGATGTTGCTCCTCGAGTGTGTGTGTGTGTGGCCCCCTGACCTGCTGCTGAACTCTGCCCCACTGCGTTGTCTTTAGGCGGGATCAAATCAGTCATTGAGACATGACTTGGATTTTTTTTTGTGTCAACGCTTTGTGTTAACTTCAAAGCCGAGTACAACTCATGAACTTTGAGTTTTGCTCAACAAAAGTACTGGAAATATGGACACAATAGAAATTATGAGGAGGGCTGTCAAAGTTAACGCCACTAATTTCTTTAATGCATTAATGTAACTTGCGATTTTTAGGCTGTAGCAGGCTCAGTTTTAAAGCTACAGTTAAAATACTGGAATCATATGAAACTATAAACCTAAGGAATGTATTGGTACCGATGGTCATACTAGCTTGTTGGGAAGGAGGCTAAATAATGCTCCAAATGTGTGCTAAATTTTGGCGAGGAAAAACTGTCATGGCCATTTTCAAAGGGGTCCCTTGACCTCTGACCTCTAGATATGTGAATGCAAATGGGTTCTATGGGTACCCACGAGTCTCCACTTTACAGACATGCACACTTTATGATAATCACATGCAGTTTGGGGCAAGTCATAGTCAAGTCAGCACACTGACACACTGACAGCTGTTGTTGCCTGTTGGGCTTCAGTTTGCCATGTTATGATTTGAGCATATTGTTTTATGCTAGATGCAGTACCTGTGAGGATTTCTGGACAATATCCGTCATTGTTCTGTGTTGTTAATTGATTTCCAATAATAAACATATACATACATTTGCATAATGCAGGCATATTTGCCCACTCCATGTTGATAAGAGTATAAAATACTTGACAAATCTCCCTTTAAGGTACATTTTGAACAGAAAAAAATTTGAGATTAATCACGAATAATCATGGACAATCATGCGATTAATCACAGTAAAATGAATCTATTGACAGCCCTAATTATGAGTAATAGTAATGAAACATGAATAATATTAAAAAAGATCCGTAGTCAACTTAATAGTGTAGCTTTTATTCCAAAGCGTTTATGTGAGTATACGCCGTGTTTTCCCTTTATTCTTTCACACTGTGTCTACTTCTGTCACGTTCACATTCCTTCTCTCTCTCACTACACTTTTGAAGATGCTCTGTGTCGGGCTGGGGGCTGTGGAGGCCGTTGTTTTTGAGCAAGGGATTCTGCACATATGTCTTTTGTCAGTATAATTATTGATCTAGGATAAGCCTTGCTGCATAATCGAGGTGCAGAGTGTACTGCTGCTTGTACTGTTTAAGGAACCTGTGCAGTATGTGGCATTTACTGTCTTGTTTGGACACTTAATATTGTTTTTTGTCACATATCTGTCGTTCACGGAGTAGCATGGCGGCGGCTTTCAACTCTCCTAGCAGCGCATTGTATTTTGATGGCACCATATTCCTCGTTGTTACTCAGCTAAATATTTTATTTCTATGAAGCATGGTTGTCAGTTGTTGGAGTGCGGGGTATTTTTAGACACCAGTTAAGTTGAGGCTTATGCTTCCTTTCTGTGCAACGGCCTCACCGAACACTCAGTAGCATCATTTTTATTATTTGGTCTAGTGGAAGTTGGCATGCCAGGTTAAGTGGAACGGCTAAATTTAAAGGGATTGTTTTTGTTAAGTTTATCAAAAGACATCAGATATGTGACTTGAGTCTGCTTGACGTGGCTCAAATACACACCAGAGTCATGACATTATATAGATAACCTCTGGTAACTTACCATATTTGGTGCACACAGAAGCAACGCTACATACCAAAATGTAAACACCCTCTGAAAAATGATGCATACAGTACTGTGCATCATGCTGTTGACCCTGACCGACAGAGAGGGACTAGTTCAACTGTCAAAGTGTGTTAATCTTAGTGTGTTTGTTATTCTCTCTCTCATCCTCTCCATCTTTCCTCTTTCCCTCTGTGTTTTGGTGACAGATGGCCACTGTAAGCAGCTCTGTTTCTCTGGTTTAGTGACCTGGTTCCTATTGGAGTGATTATGTAATTCTCACCCCTTCGCCCCTCGCCAATCCTCTCCTCTCCTCTCGCCCGGCCATCCTAGTGTCTCCTTTTACATAACATTTTATGTTGAACATTGCCTTTTACCAGTTTCCTTTCCCCCTTGGTGAATACTGTACACTGAGGGATTGAATTTAGATGTTGTCTAACCTGAGTTCCCATTGTCTGTGTGAACCATTAAGGAAATTAGAAAGCAATTTGATTATTGAGCATTTCATCTGGCTCAGAACAGGGCCCAACCTCTCACCTGGTGTTTACTCATTCCTGACTTTAAGTGTTTTAAGTTTTCCTTAAATATGGATAGAATAGTTTTGGGAAATAGGATTATTCTCTTTCTTGACTTCCTGGAGTCTTATCGTCACTGCAGGAAGTCACTGCGCCCATCCCAAGCCCCGAGGAGGAGCGCCGGGCTTTGAAGCAAATTTTACATAATGGCCAAATGTTGGTAATACAACTTCTGTATCCGTCACGTGATACCATTGGACCCAAAAATACTCTTTCCCATCCATAGACTTACACTGGGAAAGAGACGGGTCTTTTCTTTTGGGTGATTCAACTTCCCAGTATGAACACTTGAATGGCCCTCATTTAAATCATTAGGTCCTAAAAGCTGTAAAATGCGCTAATATACAAATTCAGAGTTATTTCCCTTACTACGTTCATGTGAATGGCTGGAGAGAGGACTGGGAGGCGCACATTTTTTGCTTCATGTGTCACTGAGCAACTTTTATAGAAATGAATGGGGCTCCGCCTCCAACGATGGATCCAGAGCTCCTCATACATCCATAGCCTAGCCAAGAAAAGAACACATTTATCATTTTTACACTTCAGTTTTTGTTAGAAATAAAGAAACTAGATATGACATGTTAATTAGTGAGCTTTATAAATGTTTTTTTTTTTTTTTAACTTTGGGCAGAGCCAGGCTAACAGTTTCCCCCCGTTTCCAGTCATTTTGCTAAGCTAAGCTCACTGGCTGCTTCTGCTGTAGCTGCAGCTCCGGCTTCATATTTACCATACGGACGTGAGATTGGTATTGATCTCATCTAGCTCTCGGCAAGAACACAAATAAATACATTTCCCAAAATGTCTGACTCTCTCCAAGACAGCAACTTGAAAGCTAAAATGAAGGAAAAAAAGCAAATGTCTCAAAAGGTGATTAAAAACCAGTGATGTCAAGGGAATTTGGAAAATGAACAAAAGATCAAATCACACTGGACATGTCTTTTAACATTATAGTCAACACGGTACACATCTCCTGTCTCAGCTCTCTAAACCCTTCACAGCCGTTATGCTTCCGCTGGTTTCTAACATAACAGTAGATGCATGGCAAATCACAGCGAGCAGACCTTTGCATGGCCACTAAAAAAACAGTTGAATAGGTGCACTGTGTGCTTATTAATTGCCAGCATGAATACTAACCCTGTGTTTGTATCTGTTGGACCACTGCGTTCCTCACACTCCTCACTGCACCCAGCAGCTGGATCAGAACCAGCCTGAGAAGCTGTTGGAGGACCAGAAGAGGGTAGGTACCTGCAACAGCAGGGCTGCTTATAACTCAAAACGTCAATACTTCAGAGATTCAGAGTGAGATATCAACCTTTAGACATACAGCAGTCATACATCTTGAATGAAAAATGACCTTTTCTCCTGCTTTTTGTGTTCCTGATCACTCCCCTTCACTGCTTTAAGTAACACCGAGCCACCCAGTCACAGCTAACTAATGTTTAACTGGAGGAAGAAAGAGAAAACAGTTTTAATAGCGTTCACACCATATCTGCCTCTGCCACCTTTCTCTAATGGCAATGCATCACTTAACAGCGCCTCGGGTGTTTCCATTTAAGAGGCAAGCTCTAATATTGATATGCCAGAATAACAATATCGATTGGAGTTCATCAATATATAATTATCATCTCCTAGAGAAGAACATTATTTAGGAGGCAGGTATGTTAGATGGCTGTTCAGCTTTTGATTAAATGTCCCTAACAAGTAAGTCCTCATCATATTACTCACAGACACCTGTTTCAGGAGGGTACTATTCACCATACCGAAAATTTATTTTTTATTGCTCATCTACTTTTTCAACAGGTTTTCAAAGACGGCATAATTAAAAATGTTATTTCCTGGTTGTATAGTTTAAGTAAATTGCTCATCCTCGCTACAGAACAGTTTAGATGACACGACACCATAATGATTTGACTCATGCCTCAAGACTCAAGAGCCGTATTCTCCAGTGAGATCAGGGGAATCATCTTCTGACTATGAGTGATCATACCATTCTGTTACACACAATATATACAGTTGACTAGCCTCCTGCCAATAAAAGATGAGAATATTGCTCTTCTACACCTCCTACGTAAACTAATCTTGACCCCCAGAGCATAACTACGGCAGCGGATCTTACATAACAGTGCTGTCGTCTATCGTGGACCACCCACAGTTGACAATGATTTGCACATAATCACGCACGAAAACACCAAAAAAAAACCTCTCTTTCATTTCCTTCACTTCAACCCATGGGAGGTCTGTCAGGTAGCTATGGGCTGCGGTTGCCATAACGACGGCAAAGTCGTGCTGCCGACTGCTCAACGGTGGATGAGTCACAGTGTGGGAGGGCTGGCCCCAGGTCTGTCTAAGTGAACACCAGGACCTCACATTGTCACAACACAGGGTCACGGCTGCTGCAGATGATAAACGTTAACGGTGTTGGTTGCGTGGGTGGTGAATGACATCAACTTTAGGTTATGTATGCAAGTTTTTCTTGCAGAGAAACTTCTTTAAATTCAACATTTAAAATGAAAGTTGATATATCTCGATAACAGAGTATAGTCGTAATCATGTACTGAGCTCAGTGGGTGTGTTTTGTTGTCTTTTGAGTGCATCTAAAATGCACAATACATCATTGATGATGCTTGTTGTCCCTGTTATACAACATCACCCCTCTCCCCGTTGCTGACATCACATCATTACATCCTTCCCTTTCTTTCCCTCTCGTAGGGCGAGGCACTGAGACAGATTCTGGTGAACCGTTACTATGGCAACTTTTATCGAAGTGGCGGGAGGAGGGACAGCCTGACGTCATTTACCAATGGCCCTCTCAGTCCAGTAGGACCCGGCAAAAGCCAATCAGGTGGGACAGCTGTTGCTTGTTTCTCAACACTGAACACAGAGGGTTGTTGTTAATTCTTTACAGCAGGAAGTGTATTTCAGTTAGTGCACACAAGGCCACAAAAACACTGATTTCAACATCTCTAAATTGAGCTGATGTTTCTGTGAAGCATTAACCAATATTTGGCCAAAGAGAAGCATGACTTTGCTGCCAGTAATGACTACAACTACTATCAGGGGGGGGGCAAAGTCTAGATAAATCTTTTCCTTTTGGTTAGCCAAAATGTTTTCTGCCCCTGAAGTCATAGTAAAGCAAGGTCCTCTCAATAATGTTATATAAGGGTGGGACTCTATCTGTCTGGCCCTGAGCCGGTTATCAGCTCCAGAGTTGTGCTGTGAGCTGCCCTTTGAGCACGCACTGCACAACGCTCTTATCGCTGCCTGATAATGTGGTCATTGTGTTACTGTATCTGCAGTCAAAATACTGAATACCGAATCTCTCTGCAGTGTCTCTCCTTCTGTTTGAGTTATTGCTACTGATATGTAACATTTATGATGTAACATTTTATCTGCATGTAGATTTGGGAGGACATATTGGTGCTTGTTGTCTGCTGCGGCACCAAAGACAAAAGTGTTTTCACATTCAGTGCAACTGGGGTGTGACATCATAACGTATGCATGTTATGCAGTTGTGATGAATGTATTTTTAACTGAACTCAAAGACGCAGAGAAAAATCCCCCTGGTTCCTGGTTCACCATCTCTCCCATGTGCACCAAGACGTTGGCAAACTTCCAGACCACAGGAAGTATACCCCCTCCACTTTTCACCGTTGCTAGGTGACAGGCCGCTACTTCCCGTGAAAACAGCCTTTGCACCTGTTGCAGAAACAAGAGCCAGGCTGAGAATTCCTTATGCACCCTGAAGCCTCAGGGGCCTCAGGGGGGAAATGTGCTGGCAAAGTCATGTACAATGGATTACACAACTCCTGTACTGTACTGACTGTACAGTTACACTGGTTAGTAGTACAGGGTTAGCATTACAGTAGTTAGAGATCTTAGCGGTGACCTGTTTTCAAGCTGCAGATGGTAACTTTGAGCAAATATGATACAAATTTATTTTTATAAAACTATAAAACTAAACTTAAGTAGTTTATTTATTTAATTTGCGAGATCATACCGCGCCTGAAGGAAAACAACCAAACCGAGTAGTCTCTGGGCAGCTGTCAATCACTGCTCGCGAAACTCGCAAACTCACAATCAAACGGTCAAACTAGGCAGCGCTGATCAAATGTGAATCAATATTCTGTTGCTGTAATGCCTATTTCTCTCTTCAGGTGTTTTCAGAAACGTATTTTATTGTACTGTTTAGGTGTAAAACGAGAACGTTTGTGACCCAGCCGCTAAGTTGAACACAGTCAAACCAAAACCAAGCACCGCCCACCGGCTGGGGAAACTTTTCTACTTAATGGACTCATATCATTTTCATCCTTTAATTTTAGGTTTCTGTGTGCAATATAACATATCTTAATATCATCAAGCTTTGTAGTTTAATGTATCAAATATTATAAAAAAAATAGACTAAATAAACAAAAATAGAATTAAAGACATTTTTGATTACACAATTATATAGTTATTTTTCATAAAATGAAAAAGAAAAAAACGCCCTAAATTCAAGGGGCAGGCTAAAATGAGAAAACAATTATAAATTATGTGGATGAATCTTCTGTATTGGCAGAGATTATAAAGTAAGATGCTAACAAGTACTGTATTACAAATGTAAGACCAACTAGAATCACCACCTCGTGGTTGTAAACCTCCACCAACAAGTCAAGTTTCAGTTTACATCCATGTCTGTCGAAAATGTCATCACTTCATAATTTTATCCTGTTAAATCCTGTCATAATCAGCATATGAATTCTTGAGTTATGGCCAAAAATATGTTTTGTGAGGTCACAGTGACCTTTGACCACCAAATTCTAATCAGTTCATCGTTGAGTCCAAGTGGACGTTGTGAAGAATTGGAAGCCGTTCCTGAGATATCGCGGTTACGAGAATGGACCGGACGCTCATTTTCGACTGACATGGATGTAAACTGCAACTTCACTGGTTGGCGGAGGCATACAACTGCTAGGCTGTATTTCTAGTTTGGCTAATTTCTTTGATAAATATCTGCAAATCAAATTACAATTTTAGGTCCTAACAGCACAGGATTTTACTTATGGAACTATATTTGATTAGATTTGAAGCTGGTACGTGTGATTCTGATCTGGCCGGTCACACTGTCTCTGTCTTGCAGCATTAGGGGGTCCTGGGGGCCTGAGTCGTGGGGAAATGAGCCTGGCTGAGGTGCAGTGTCACCTGGACAAAGAGGGAGCCTCAGACTTGGTCATTGACCTCATCATGAACACCACGAGTGACCGAGTCTTCCAAGAAAGCATCCTCCTGGCGATTGCGTTGCTCGAAGGTGGAAACACCACCATCCAGGTCAGTTTAACCCCCTAATCTGGAAAGTGGAATCTGAAGGGGCATCCATGTCTGAATAAATGTTATTGTAAATGAATACATATGACACACTTACCTGTTTCACCCATCACTGCTGATCTGCAGTGTTTGAGTTCATGGGCCATTATCTATGGAAAGGCTTAGCTTATCCCGTAGTGCATCTGTAGATGATCACAGTGAAAAGAACACAATGTCCCATGGATGGTTTTCATTACAGGAGGATCTACAGTATGTGGGTCAGTGGGGCACCATAGCGGCACATATACATTACCAAGGCGGCTTTCCTGCCCCTCATATCTAGTACAAATCATTTGGCTAAAAGGCCAGGCCAGTTGCTTATCACGTCGGTAGTTTGTAGGTTAGTATATTAAAAATGATTCCTCATTTTCTCACTTTGGGCTGATGTGTGCATTCGGCGATGTAAATGTTTTTCCCCTATTTGCTTTAACCTGAGCCACTCTAACCCCTCCATCTTTATCCGTCTCTCTTTGTCATGTCTCTCCGTCTGTCTGTTGCTCCGTCCGTCGATCTCGCCGTCTTTCCATCTGTCCGTCCGTCTGTGTGCTGTTGTGTAAGCACGGGGCTTGCATAATCAGGTTTAGAGCGAGGAAGCCACTGTGGCGGAGATAATGCTCTGGCTTCCCACGGGCTGCTGCAGAGCTGCGTCACGTGATCAGTCTGCGTTACATAAGGCCTGTGTGAATGAACAATGAGGAATGTCTCAGCCTTCAAAACATTCCAGCCTCTCTCCCGCTCCCTTGCGCTCTCCTGCCGGCCCAAACTGGGTCATGCTGGGCCTCCGGAACTGGGGCAGTGGGGAGAGAGGGCGGAGGAACGGGGGAACACAGAGGGGATTGAAGGGAAACTGGATCTCCTCTCACCCCTTGCATTCTTAAGTTTGTTCTGAAAAGGGAGGTTTCTTTTAGGGGGGAACTACTCTGTATGCAGAGCTAGAGATGTGCCACATAGTACAAATATTTGTGTTCTTTGAGCTACTGGATGATTTCCTAAAAATTCCTAAAAGTAAAACAGAAGTGTGAGGTACTTTTCACGAACAGCGTGAAGCTCCTTAATCATCCTTTTCAGTGTCACCAAGAGAGAAAAATGTCTACCTTTGCTCTCTTCAAGAAAGCACTCCAAGGATAATCGGAGTTGTTTTTTTGTCGGTGTCTTCATCTGTCATGCTGAGCACCTGTTGGATCTTGGATATCCCGTTCTCATGTAACACAGTTAACTATTTACTCACGACCTGCATAACGCACCGTAATATACCACAAGATTGCATGTAATCACCCTCTTGTTCTGCCGTCATGCAAAGCTAATGCACAGATGTCCTTGGAAGTACTGGATATTTTACAGTCGGCACATTTTTAGTGCTTTCTAGACTTGTCGGCTCCTCACCGCTCCTCTTTATGTCTGTCACATGCCAGCTATTAGAGAGTTCCAACAGCTGTAAATTGTGTTGTGACATGGCGACTTGTGACATTTCACTCTTCAGCCATCTGGCGTGTGACCGCGTGGCATGCTGTTCTGTTTCCCTCCAAAAACTCTGCAGGTGCATTTAATCGATCGTGCAAAAGCAAAAACCGACGCAGTAGACGAACTCTCTTTCAGGTGGAGAAATAGCGAGAGAGGAAAGAAGGAAGAGGCAAAGGATTTTGGAGGAGAGCAGAGCTGCATTTGGTTTGCATGTGGTGCTGCCTGACATGAGAGGGAGGGTGAGAGGGAAAGAGAGCGCGAGTATAAATAGCTGTTACATAACATCCCTTTGTTGATGCCAAGTGGCGGAACGGAAGGAGAGAAAGGAAAGCGCTGTGACCTTGTTTTTCAGTGTTGTCCGCCCCCACCTCGCCCCACTCCTCTCCGTCTCATTCCACTCAGGGTTTGTCTCCATGGATACAGACAGGCACTGTGTTTACCCAACACTGCAGGGGGGCCCCTGAGATGCTCCTCTCTCTCCTTCATCCTCCTCTGTTACTATCACTCCATTCTCTCCTTGACCACCGTGTATTACTTCATCCATAACGTCATCCCTCCATCATGCCACTCTCGTCCTCTCGCTGCTTTTGCAGTGATATCAAAACACAGATGCTGTCTTTGATACGGCGGCACAAATTTTGTCGCCGGGCGTGTAAGAACCAGCATCAAAACACTACAGAGGCGACAATGCGGTTAAACATGAAACTTTAGGTTTTCGCTTCGTTGACTCATTGTAAGAGGCAACCTCACATGCAATTCTAAAGAAACCATAAAATGAAAGTTTTTTCTTCACTGCGGTGTTCCAGCTTTATGTACAAGGCTTTGTCTTTGTTTCAGTGACTCACTCGATCCACTAAACTCAGCCCAGTTCTTAGAAACAGGCTGTTTAAAAAATGACTCTTCTAGCCTGCTGCTTCAGGTGAAGACTTTCATCGCTTGACACAATAATTAATAACTCCTACATCACCAATACGTTCACCTTCCAGCCACCATCAATCAAACCAACTCACCTCTACCGCAGCGAAACATAATAGCTCAGCTATGAGATGAAATGCCCCTGCTGGCATGGTGCTAGTCCTGCCAACCTTGCTCTGTGAGCTCGACTGCACACTGAGACTGAATCTCTAACCTGGGATATCCCAGATATGAGGACTGCGACATTAATAAAATGTGAGGCGGTGGAAAATGAACATGATTACATAAGAATGGAGCTGGCAGTTTAAGGGAGATGTAATACTGTATGTGTGATATGTGGGTGTGTCCTCGCAGAAATTGGCATGTGCCTATGCCGGAGACAGCTGACCGAGTTTTGTGAGTGTAAAAGTCAGTGGGCGTTATTAGCGTATGCGCTCTCCAGCCTGTGTGTGCTTGTACTGTACAAGTGTGTGTGTTTGTCTGTGCGAATTATGTAATGGTGAAGGGTGAGGAGAGTGGGGGAGAGGGGGCTCCTCTCTCTGTTTGCTCTGGTCCAATCGATGTGTGTTAACATGACCCTGGGCCTCATCCCCCCCCCTCTTTTTAGCTGCCTGTTGGAGGACACTGTTATGTAAGCAGAGCAGAGACAGACAGGAATGACCATCACCTCCCTCCTCAGGCATGCTGGGAGCTGTGAGGCTGAGAGTGGGTTGCCAGCGGTGCAGCTAATCCTCGTCTCTGCTCTCTCCACTCTGTCATCAAGCTGTTTATTGCGCGATGGCCTCGCTCGGCAGCCCCCCGCCTCCTCCCCCCTCCCCACGCTGCTATCTCCTCGTCCCTGAGTGTCGGCAGAGTGTGTACGTGCAGGAGGGCTGCTGCTCAGTGGTGGAGGGCCGGGGTGGGGCGCAGTAAGGCTCTGGAATCTGCCTCGGAGCACAAGCACACAGTTATGTCATTGTTTCTTCGCAAGAAACCTCGGCTGCAAAACTGTGTTAGCTCCTGCTCTGCGTTCTGTTAGTAACCTGCATGAACTCTCTTGTTTGGCTGCTTAATTGGCTGATTTTTGAGTGTAAAGATTTGTCTTTAACATTAAATTTCAATGCATATAAACCCTTTTTTAGTACAAACACCCTCACAGTGTCCTCGAAGTAGGAGAAGTGAGGCCTGTTTTGTCCGTTTCGTTTAATATTTTCCTTTTTGACTTTCATTTATTTGTTTCCTCCAGTAGCCCAGTTTTGCATCTAACCTGGAAAGACAGATGGTTATGTAACAACTTTCAGAGCCGGCCTAGATACTGTCTGATAACATTCCCGCCCTATCTCTTGCTCTCGTTTTCTCTTTTTTTTACTCCCTTATTCCAGTGTCTGTCTTTAGCCTCTAGCTGTTTTTCTCCCCGCTTCCCACCATCTCTGTGTCTCTATCTGTGTAAGGAGGCCAGGCTTCTCCCTCTCGTGTCATTTTTCACCCCGTTAGTGCGGCGAGGCTGCTTCTGCTGGTCGAAGCCTTTCCATAGGCTGCAGCAGATAACAGCTCTTACATAATCAAAATAACAGCCCTGTGGGTTGGGACACGGTGCTTGCATTGCGCTCGCAGGCTCGAATGTGTTCCAATTTTGCACGACCCCGTTCCACGGCAATAACTGCAGCGTTTAAGCCCTCCCATCGCTGTAAATCCAGACTTGCTTCACTATAGTTACATAATGTTTGGTGTAGACCGTTTTCCTCATATTGAGTGATGATTTATTGGTATGAATGTGATGTGTGCACAGACAGACATATCATAAAAAACAAACAGATCTTTAAATTTATGTTCCTTGTTCCAGCATCATGTTCACTGGTGGGACAAACTTGGAAGGGAAAATAAAGTGTTGACTATGAAATGCATGTTGTAATTTATATAAGGGCTGAAACTAATGACTATTTTAATTATCGATTAATCTGTTTTCCCTTGTTTTGTCTATTAAATGTGAGAAAATAGTGAAAACTGTTCATTATAGTTTCCCAGACATTCCAAGGTAACATCTTAAAATGACTTTTCTTGTCCAACCAACAGCCTGAAATGGTATAAAATAGAGAAAAGCAACAAATGTGCAACCAGAGTAACTTGTGTTTTTGCTTGAAGAATCATTGACACATTCAATAAATTATAAAAATTGCATTTTGCGGACCACAAGATCCCTAATCTCTTTTTTTCTCTTCTTGTCCCTTGTGTCCAGCGTTCGTTCTTTTGCCGCCTGACAGACGATAAGAAATCAGAAAAGTTCTTCCGGGTCTTCTACGACCGTATGAAGCAGGCCCAGCTGGAGATCAAAGCCACGGTGACAGTAAATACCAGCGACCTGGGAAACAGGAAGAGAGATGATGATAGCCAGGACAAAGACGTTCCTGTTCGCAAAAAAGGTCAGAGGTCACGTACTATGATCTGAAGTATGAATTGATGTCAGGTTGTTGCCAACAGAGGATGCTGAGATGAGCTACAAATTCCTAGATAATTCAAATTTGTTTGCAAATCCAGAGTAGAAAGAGGACTTATGGGTTTTCACTGCATCCTTACTCCCTGTTTGGTGCCTGTCTTTGTTTAGCCAGAGACTCTGCAGTGGTCATGACAGAGGATGTGAGAGAGCAGCTGTTAGAGGCCTCGTCTGCCACCAAGAAGGCCTTTAACTCTTACCGGCGTGAAGCAGACCCTGAGGACCACTTCAACGCAGCTGACGGCCAGCCCAGCACTGGGGACAAGAACCAGGACGAAGGCGAAATGAGTTTTGTAATCGTTATCATGCAGCCCATCCTTCGCTTCCTCCAGCTGCTCTGTGAGAATCACAACCGTGACCTACAGGTGGGACACACTGATCTTCAGACTCTGATAGTTTTACAGATATCCATTAGATTGGATCACAGTACAGTACCTTCCTTCCTCTAAACCATGGTTGTGACATCTTATCCATGCATGACTTTGCATTTTCGCTGCAGCTTTTAAACACAGGTTTCATGGTTTTATCACCAATTCTAAATCTGCTAAAGTTATTACAAGGACCTTTTAACTTGTTATGAAACAGTCTCAATTTAATACTGATCCCTCTATATGACCCACATAAGTAAACAAGACCATTAGCGGGAATATCGGCTATTCCCACTAATGGTCAATCTGCAGTCGGAGCTCCGGCGGGAGGTGAAGAGCTCCGCCCCCAGAGGCAACGGCTCCTCCTCCGGCTCCTCCTCCGGCCAGGAGCAGCACTTTGCTTCTCTGCTGGTAGCCAACACTGTCACCACGCTGCTGGAGGCCCAAGCCGTATTGCTGGGCCCCCTGGAGGGAAGGGAGGCACGGGAGAACCAGAACTAGGACTGAGCGGGTCAGACTCAGACCCTGCTGCATTAATATGAGAGTTTTTTTTAAAGGGACTCTGGTGCTCAGAAACACTACCACTTTTGTCCACAGGTACCGCCAAAATCAACACAAAATGAAAGTTCTTCGTAGAAGCTTTAAGCATCATTGTCATTTGTATGAGAGGCCGGGCCTGACTTCTTTAGGCTATAGAGATGGCTTCTCTGGCACATCTTTATTTAAAGACATATGAAAGGAAAACTGTAGACTTAATTTATGGAGTTCTTGTATTCACAGAGCCTCTCACTCTCTTTCACTGAACCTGGAAAGGGCAGCTTTCTCTTACTTAACTTTGTAGTCTTACTGTCAATTCCAGACCTTATTAGGTTTAGAGCATTATGCTAACCAAAGAGTGATGCCTACAGATGTCTTACAGTACTTGATAATTATAGGCAGGGTTGACGATGTTCTCCAGTAAACACTATTTGTTATATTGGTTAAAATGGTCTTTACACCCCGACAGCAATCCATTACTTATGAGCTCTGAAAAAGGACCGGAAAAGAGCCGTCATCTGTAGCTGCTGTAATCCTGTAAAAACGTCTACCAATCACTGCCTCGCGGTCCGCTTGGAAAGAACCAATCAGATGCCTCCCTGCTCGTACGCTACCCTTGGCGTGCACCAGCCTGAACTCAAAGCGCGCTTTCAAATTATGCTAGCTTTCCAACATCGTCGACCCTTTCTTTAAAATAATTGTGCTTTTAATTTCTTAAAATATGGTTTCCTCTTGTATTACACAGTATGTCCTGACTCAGATGGTCATTTGTGGTTCAACTCTTGGGCTCTTGAGCTCTTTTAAAAAAAAAAAAAAGAAGAAGAATATTTTATTGACAACGTTAATGTAATGGCAGTAAATATTGAAATAACAATCCTCTCAATGAGTCCATTCAGAATTGGACTTCTCTGAAAGAAGTGGTTCACCTTAAAATTAATTATTCATTAACTGCCACTCCTTTGTAACTGAGATCTATACTTACGTTTTTATGAAGACAGAGCAATTTAGTACGACAGAGTATTAGGGCCACATAGATCAAATAGATCTGAGATTTCGAGAATAAAGTCATAGGTTTACGAGAAAAAAGGTTGTAGTATTATGAGAATAAAGTTATTATTTTATATGTATACAGTATATATATATTATATTTTGTTATTTTCACAAATAACAAAATTCTTGCACATCAGCACCACATTATCACAAGTATCAGGACCTTGAAAAAATTGTGCAAGAAACTGCGTTTATTGTGGAGAAAGAACCACACGGACCTGGAGGAAATTGCATCTTTTGTGAAAGAGGAAATTACTTTCTTTTTCTCGTAAAGTTACGACTTTATTCTCGATATATTACAACTTTTTCCTCATAAAGTTGCGACTTTTTACTTGTAATATTATGACATTATTCTCGAAATCTAATACTTCATCGTAATTTAGCTCTTTTGTATTTTGCAGAAATAGTTCTAGTGTGGGTCTAAAAGTGGAACCTCATTATCTCTTCTCATTTTTCAGCACCCACATTGCTTTGTTTAGATGTAAAACGTTGTGTTCCTACTGGAAAGATTTACAGCACACCAGTCTGCAAAGGATAAGTTTTGTGGCCAGTGACTGCTGGCACAGTGGCATGTATGGGTGCTCTCGCTCTAACTCGCTCTGTCTTTAGTCTTGTTAAAACTTCCACTGAGCTCTGACTGACAGAGGAGTGAGTTGTTAATTTGCAGAATTTTCATTTGTAGCTAAACTATTAACTGTTTTGTTTTTCTATTAGTTTTGATTGGTTTATTATTGGTTTGTACCAAATGCAGACCATACAGACCTATCACAAACTGTCACACACACCTCCACTTCTATCTCCTCAGAACTTCCTTCGCTGTCAAAACAACAAGAACAACTACAACCTCGTGTGCGAGACTCTGCAGTTCTTGGACTGTATCTGCGGCAGCACCACAGGAGGTCTCGGCCTACTGGGTCTGTACATCAACGAGAAGAACGTTGCCCTCATCAACCAAACTCTGGAGAGCCTCACAGAGTACTGCCAAGGCCCCTGCCATGAAAACCAGGTACATAGAGACTACGCCAGAGGGGAGATCTGGGTCTGGACGAGGGTAATATCTAGCTTTTTCACAAATATATGTATTTTTTTTATTTCCTCCAGAATTGCATTGCCACACATGAGTCCAATGGAATTGATATCATAATCGCCCTGATCCTTAATGACATCAACCCACTTGGGAAAAAGCGGATGGACCTGGTGTTGGAGCTCAAGGTGAGTTGGTTCTAAGTGACGTGGAGGAAGGATCTATATCTTTGTTTGAAACTGGGGAATGGGTTAACTCTGGGTTTGAGTCTTAGGCCAAAAACGAGAAAAAAAAGACTGTGCAGTAGTTTCCTTTCACAGCAGGATGGAATATCACTAACACGCTACAAGTATAAGAGGTGGACATTCATTCCTCTGAGCTCAACTAGCTTTTGTGCTCGCCTGCCAAGACAAACAGCTGCAGAGTGCATTTTCCTAGCCCACCAGGGTTTCTGTCTGTTTTCCTTGGATGTTGAGCTTAAAGTTCTTATCTTGGATCTCACTTTGCCTGCTTTCTCCTCTTTTCTTCACTCTCAGAACAATGCATCCAAGCTGCTGCTCGCCATCATGGAGAGCCGCCATGACAGTGAGAACGCAGAGAGGATCCTGTACAACATGAGGCCTAAAGAGCTGGTGAGGAGATGTGGTGTTGTTTTTTTTTTTTCTCAGTCGCTTTTCACATCTCAAAACTGAGGTATTGCGTCGGCTGTTCGGTATCACAGAGCAGGAGTTGTGCGTGTTTCTGTGCAGGTGGAGGTGATAAAGAAGGCCTATCTGCAGGGAGAGGTAGAGTTTGAGGACACAAAGGAGGAGGAGGATAACGGGGAAGAAGAGGAACACGATGCCGCTTCCCCCCGAAACGTTGGACACAACATCTACATTTTAGCTCACCAGGTCTGCTGTTCATCTCTGCAACATGCTTTTTTCTTTTTTTTAAATTACACGCTGAAAGGCATAGCATGACAGACAATATTGAAGCTCTCTTCTTGGCTGTGTCCTCCGTACAGTTGGCGCGTCATAATAAGGAGCTGTGCATGATGTTAAAGCCAGGAGGGACCAACGGAGAGGGAGACGAGGCCTTGGAGTTCTACGCCAACCACACTGCTCAGATAGAGGTCATAACACACAACCCTTGTCACGAGTTGAAGCCCTCTTTAGTAGAATTTCGCAAAACTAAATGTATATTTTGTGACCGTTTCTCTGTAAATATACAATGAACGTGGACTTACAGAGGCCAACGGTGACGGTGTGTCTCTGTGTTCAGATTGTGCGCCAGGACCGCACCATGGAGGAGATCGTGTTCCCCGTGCCCAACATCTGTGAGTTCCTGACCTCCGAGTCAAAGCTGCGAGTCTACTACACCACGGAGAGAGACGAGCAGGGCAGCAAGATCAACGACTTCTTCCTGCGAGCGGAGGACCTCTTCAACGAGATGAACTGGCAGAAGAAACTCAGAGGTGGGGGGGTTTAAGATGCAGCGTGTGTGGTGCATGTAGTGGTCAGTTGTGTCAGATGATACTGAACCACCTTTGTACGTGAATTTGTCTGAATAAACTCTTCTTCTGTAGGTAGAAGCACAGGATTCGTTGAGAAGTGCAATAACGCTCCAATGCTCCCCTCTGACATATGGGATACACATGAATAAATTAATAATGTTCATATACGTATGTCAGAAAATAGTGATCGGAAACCCATCACAAAAATCCAGTGTGACGTCTTCAGATTTCTCCTTAAGTTTGACCAAGAAAACCAAACCCATATTGAATTTAGAACTATAGAAAACTGTTAAAACAGCAAATCCTCACATTTTAGAAGTTGGAAGAAAATACATTTTTGCTTGATAAATTATCCAAACAATTGGTCCATTATGGAAAGTGTTGCTGATTTAATTTTTGGTTTATTGGCTAATCTAATGGATCAGTTGTGTTATTGTTTCAACACTATAATGCTTCAGAAAAGAGATAAAAATTGACAATTATCTTGATAGGAAACTTTATTTATTTTAGTTTATTTTAAGAGTCGTCTGACGCTGAACAGAAATGTATTTAATTATTTACCAAGTACAGTGCACATTAATCAACATTTCAGTTTCTACCTCAATGTAAATGTGCCAAAGTTAGCTAAAGAGGTCTTTTTCATCTGTAGTCCGTGGGCAGGTTATTACAAATTGGAAATATTGTGAATACAATGCGTCAGCAAGCACTACAATACAACACAATACGATAGTAGCAGATAAGTAAAAACAATCAGAGTAGGTAACGGGATGAAATTGTATGATTGATTACTCATGATTTCAGGTTTGGTTTGCTTTAAGCCATGTCTCCTTGGTTGCGGCACGGTGGCTCAATGATTTGCTCACCATTGCCTCTCAGCTCCGAACCTGTCGGCCTTTTCTGTGCGGAGTTTACATATTTTGCCCGTGTGTGTGTTTCCTGCCACAGTCCAAAGACATGCAGGTTACAGGTAAATCGTGAAACTCCAAATCAACCATAGGTGTGATTGTGTGACTACGTGTACCAGTGACAGACTGGCGTCATGTCCAGGGTGTACCCCGCCTCTTGCCTAATGCATGCTGGGATAGACCTCAAATCCCTGCCAGCCTGAACAGGATAAGCGGGTATGGAAAATGCATGCGTATCCCCAACTCGACAGCAGGGCTAACAATGTCATCCTGTGTGTGCTTGTGTTATGTGTGTGCATGTTTCCACTGTCTAAAAGCAGACAGGGGCTTTCCACATTCTTTGAGCCGTGAAACATTTGTACAGTAACCTTATGAATCACAACTGAGAGCGTGATGGCGCACACACTCACAAACATACACACACACACACACACAGAGAGACCCGCACCCACACTGAGTCACATTTCTAATCCACGTACAAGACTGCATGCCCACACAGAGCCATATTTTGTCTCTCACTTAGAAGAGGGGATGGACACAGAAAAAAGTCCCTTCATCTGTTTCTCTTTTCCACTAACAACAGAGGACAAAACATAATCTATTAAAAGGCAGCTTGTGTATCAAAGGTTAAAGAGTCTTTTTATTCATTGGGATCTTTTTAAACTTTATTTTTTCGGCATCAACATTTTAACATACATTAACAATATTGGCTGTTTTATGCTCAATTCTTCTCACAAGTTCTTACTCTCAAATTCTCCCTTCAGCTTGTTCATACATTGGGTATGTGATGATCAATTTATTGCTGAAACAATTAGTCCATTACATTTTTGATCATCGATTTATGGTTTAAGTCCCAAATATTGGTCCTAGCTTCTAAAATGTGAGGATTTGCTGTGTTTCATATCCCCTTTATTGAATATCATTGGCATTTGGACTGTTGGTCTAACAAAACAAGCAATCTGATGACCCTGGGATCTCTGAATTTACAAACTATTTTCATAATTCTTCTTTCAGGATGTGTGTCAAAAGTCAAAGTGAGATGTTTTAGAGTCGTTTTCTTCATTTTGACCTTTTTAAACTTTTTCAGTATCAACATTTCAATACATTAACAATGTTGGTTTGTCTAAAGTTATGTCTATGATTTACTGTCATTTTTGTCAAAGTACAACACTCTTTACTTTACATAACTTTATTTTCTTTATGAAGTTCTTACTCTCAAATTCACCCTACAGCTTGTTCCCACATGTGATAATGTGATGAATTTAGTGCTGAAACAATTAGTCAATTCAATTTTTGATCATCTATTTATGGTTTAAGTCATTATTTTTTTTTAATCATTATTTATCAAAAGTACCAAATATTGGTCCTAGCTTCTTAAATGTGTGGATTTGCTACTTTTCTGTGTGTTATCTCATTTTATGTGAACATCTTTGGCTTTTGAACTGTTGGTTGAGCAATTTGATGACCTTGGGATAACTATTTTTAACAATTTTTCTTTCATTTTACAGACCATATCTTCCTAAATCACGTTGTATATGATGTCAAATTTGAAAAAAAAGAATATGTCTAATGTCTCACTGTGTCTCTGTCCTCTTCAGCGCAACCAGTGCTGTACTGGTGCTCCAGAAACATGTCGGTGTGGAGCAACGTGTCCTTCAACCTGGCTGTGCTCATGAACCTGCTGGTCTGCTTCTTCTACCCACTGGAGGGGGTACATGCAGGTCAGTCGCATATCAGAAGACACACCTGAGTGTGAGAACAGGCTTTTTAAAACTGAGCCCTGACCCTGCTCACATCCCGCCACTAATATCACTATAAGATCTCACTTCACAGTAAAAAGCATACAAATTATTCAATTGAGCTACTGGAAACGTGAAGTAGATATTAACTTAGTGCTGGTCCTCTTTCATGCATATGAAACATTTACTGTTGCTGTCGGGAATTCTCTGATGCATGTTGATGTTGTATTGATGCAGCATCTAAGAGGCAATGTATTGCGTTGTTCTTGCACTCAGACTTCTCTTGAAACCAGGGTCAAACAAAGGTTATGCGCTCAACAATGTAAAACGGGAAGAACAGGGGCTTGCTGATATGTTTTTCTTTCTGCTATAAACAGACTATTGTATTTTACAGCCTGCACTGACATGGTTCATTGAAAAGATGTGAAACGAACAGATAGAGGGGATCTCCTACAACGATGTGCTAAGTTGAATTTGTAGCATTAATTTCAACAGCAAGCAATGAAGCCTCAATATACATGCAGAGATTAAGAAGAAGTGCCATATTATGTAACCCATTTTAGCTTGTGCACAGTTCTCCATTTGGGATTTTCAACCTCCTCTTTAACATTTGCATCACACACTGATGTAAGAAGCTATCTGGACAGACATGTCACATGGTGCAGCCTCCCACAGAGATAGACTCTGAGTCCAGCCCCAGCATCGACCCACTGATCTCCTTTCAAAACAATGTTTTAATCAGCTCACTTCTAATAAGATGACCAGGATTAGGAGCAGGACCTGAGAAGACCTCTACCTTTGTTTAAGACACACACACACACACACACACACACACACACACACACACACACACACACAGACTCACAACTCATGGTATCAAAGCCTGAGCTCATATTTGGCTTTCAGTACTCACAATCAACACAGGAGCGCCCTGTGTCATTTAAAGTCCCATAAACAAAGCTTACATTGGCTCAGGTAGAACAAAGTCCTGCACGACATATCAGGTGATCAAGAAAAGTCATAGATCATGTTTTATACTTCAAACAAAGCAAACTATTCAGCTGCCAAATCCTCCTCGTGATATTTGTCTATCCCGTCAGTGGTTTCATTTGAATCTGTTCCAGGCTACTGGGATTCATATAAAGATTAATGTGTTGTGATCAAAATGACAAAGTTTTCAAATTTGAATTGCCATTTATCTTTACATATATTAAAAAATGAACAAAGAATATGAGAATAATTCAAATAAAAGAATATCAAATAATACTAGAGATCAGCTTGAGATGGGATCACACCAGCTGCAACGCAGAAATCGGACCAGGGGTGTTAAGTGGGTGGGCTAATGGCCCCTTCCCCACTCACTAACCCCGTAATTCCGGCGCCCTTGCCATGGATGTATAAAGAGAACTAGATACAGCGTTGACGGCGGGCTCCCGTTCATTCCTATGAGAGTTGCTCAGTGGCGCATGACTGCCGAGAGATAAAGTACCCGGATCATCCAGCGATCTTCCGCATCCATTGGGCCTACAGAGCAGGCGCAGTAGCATTTCCTTTAAGTCCGCCTCCCAGCCCGCAGTCCAGCCATGGTCTGGGTCTCATTCACATGAACAAAGGAAGGAAAATAACTCTGGATTCAGCTATGAGTACATTTTACAACTTTTAGGACCTAATGATTTAAATAAGGGCTATTCAAATATTCACACTTGGAAGTTGACTTACCTCCAAAGAAATTACCATCTGAGTTACAGACGTCTCTTGCCCAATGTAAGTCTATGGGAAAAAGTCTTTTTGGGCCCAGTGTTATCATGTGACTGACAAGGAAGTTGTAATTCCACCGTTTGGCCACTACAAAAAATGTCAAACTCAAACTCTGCCTTCATTTTGATCTCAATTACACACCTGTAAAGCTTCATGACACTAAATCAGGCCAGGGGCATAAAGTTGGGGGGCCAATGGCCTCTTCGCCCCCCTTGCTCGTACTATGCCCATCTTGGAACTAGTCTTCATTTTGATCTCAACTACACATCTATAAAGCTTCGTGACTGCATCTTACACAGTTGTGTCGCTATCGTATTGACAAAATCTGTCCACAAACAGACAGAAATTAAAACACCTGGCAAAGTACTCAAAACTGCTTCTGTGGTAGTTCCCACTATTGTCTCCAGGACCATATTTTGCCATGATGACACACACACAGACTCACAGGGTGAGAACAATACCAGTGTCGCTGTCGCGTCTGTTATATTTCAGACAACCGATTTCTCCACACATTTCATAGAAGTTATTTTACACCCTTGAAAAATAATAAAGATTTCAAAATGTACCAACGAACAAGTACGCATGTCTTTTTACAGAGTTAGTTTTAACTTTGTGACAAAGCCAGAATTCCTTTTTGTTTGTAGTTATTGTAAAACACTGAGTGCTCAGCATGAGTCAGGTCTGACTCTCCTCTTCACTGGAACTCTTTCTCTGTGCTGGAGTCTCATCACGTGAGACTCCCGCATACCTTTGGCCTGCTTTAACAGGCACTTTTATGGCTTTGGGCCTCGGTCTTCTCTCTCTCACACACTCACAGTGCTCTGCTCTCCTCCCTGCTTTGCTTGGGGCTTTAGAATGAGGGTTGTAAGAGCAGGAGATCTAGGTCAGTATGTTCTGCCTGCATGCATGACTGACTGCCTTTTTGACGAATAGCTTTGGTTAGCACCCCACACTCAACCCCGACACATGCTCACACGCTGACGGTGCATGCTCGCCGCCTTCTCAACTGTTGATTTTACAGATGTTTGCGCACAATCCTCCGCCTGCACATAAAAACCCAAAGTGCAAGGTAGCTACAAAGATTGTGAGCACACGTAAGCGCCCCTGTTTCAGTCTGCCACATCACTGGAGCTGCTCCCTGCTCGCTCCTCATGAATCTTTCAGCCGAGGTATTTTTAGAGATGGCTGTTATGTAAGTGGCACCTGTCATGTGATCTCCGCAGGGATTGGGAGGGAGAGAAATCTAGAGGAAGGGAAGGAGACAGAGGGAGGCAAGGTGGGAGGAGAGGAAGTAGGGGAGGAAAGGAGGACTGCCTTGCCCGCAGTACTCCCCTTCTGCTTTCTCATTCACTACAGCTCCCTTTCTCTCTGTGTTTATTTGAATCCTTGCAGTTATGCCCCATTTTCCTTTTTCTTTGTCGTTCTCTTTTGATCTTTTTCTACCTTTATGTCATCGACACATTCATCTATATTTCCTTTTAGGTTGATCTGTGACCAGTTGCTTAAAAACATACACATTTGCACACATGTCAGCCCTGTGTTTTAAGAAAGAGGGGGTCAGAAACAGAGGCAGCAGGTTGGGTGTGGCCTTGTTTTTAGGCTGATCAAACTTGGTCGAGGGTTTTAGCCTGAGTGATATGTTGCCACATGAAACCCCTGACTAGGACACTAATCCTGGATTTACCCCGGGATCAAGGGAAGCATCAGGTAGGCTCTCAGCAAAGCTTAAAGCACACACACACATACACAAAAAAGTATGTCATATACTTTTGGGTGTTATGTAACTGGCTCTCTTTGAGTTCAGTCTCACTAATGAAGGCCCGAGGCCTGCCTGAGAGGCAGAACTTAGTAGAAGCCAGTTAAAGATCTGCTGATACGAACAAGGCCTCGTTTAAGTTGCAAACTGCGCTGTCATCCTCGCAACATGATGCATTAATATGGAAAATTCACTATGTAACAGGGAGTTCAAATATAGCCATTTTAGCACATTTCTTTTAAAGCTTACATGAGCACTAACACGTACATTAATGTTCTGCAGGTATGCTGGATCCCCACCTGTCTGCGCTGCTGTGGATGGGAGTCTTGGCAACATTGGCCATTGTTATCATCATGCCCCAACCGCTGGGCATCCGAGCCCTCGTCATTATCACCATCCTCCGGCTCATCTTCTCCGTTGGCCTGGAGCCCACCCTCTTCCTCCTGGGTGCCTTCAATGTGAGTAGTCTGCAGTGGTGGTATCCAGTCATGCAGTTCGTTTTGGTTTTAATTGCCCAGCTTTTGAGATAACTGTTTCTGAAATTTGCGTTGCCACCACAATACAATGGAATTTTGTAGATTAATCGATCCGAAGAAAATTAATTGTCAATTATTTTCATAATCGATTCATAATTTCAGTCATTTTTCAAGCGAAAATGTCAAATTTTGAAGTGTGAGGATTTGGTGCGTTTCTATTTTGTTATATCGTTGTCAACTAAATATGTTTTGGATTGTTGGTGCAAGCAACTTGAAGATGTCACAGTAGGCTCTGAGAAATTGTGATGAGCCTATTCTTCCTACTTTTTGACATTTCATGGACTCAACAAGTAATTGAGAAAATCAATATATTAATTGACAATGATAAGAATTGTATGTTGCAGCCCTAGATTTTTGTTTGTGGTGCTCAAAGCATCTAAAGTGTTTTGTTAGAGCTGCAACGATTAATCGATTAGTTGTCAACTAACGAGGGTGGGTTCGAATCCGACCTGTGGCCCTTTGCTGCATGTCATCCTCTCTCTCTCCCCCTTTCATAACTGTCTCTCTCATTACCAATAAAAGCATAAAAAGCCCAAAAAATAATCTTTAAAAAAAATAAATAAATAATCGCCAACAATTTGGATAATTGATTAATCGGTTTGAGTGTTTTTTCTTTTCGAGAAATAATCTGCAGATTAATCAACAATGAAAATGATTGTTAGTTGCAGCCCTAGTGTTTTTCCAGAAACAATGTCCCTGGATACTCCAAAAAAGTTATGGACAGTTTCTACAGAGGAGCTTAGTCCCTATGAAAACTGCTGACAGTGTGTGAGCACCTCTAAATAGATTTATTTACCTCCATTGTATTGGGGTAGAGGCAAAAATAATAGAATATATCAAAATCTGGACAGATGAAGTCAAAACTATCTGCATGGCCACTAAAGGCAAGTAACATTTTTTGTTTTTCATTTGTTTTGGGGGAATCCTTTTAAACGTTTCTTGCCTCCCCTGTGTGTGAGAGTGTGTGTTTGTGTGGTTTGTTGGTCATTTTCCCCAGAGAAATGCAAAAAACATACCATTTCTATTTTCCCATGCACACGCACCGCTCTATGTATTTTCACATACTGTGAAACCCCCACCGCACTAGTTCCAGTTCTGATTTCAACTCTCACTCTCACTCGTGCCCACTTGGCAGGCCGTCTCCCCGTCTGCCTGTGGTGTCGCCCCCTGGCCCTACAGTTGTCCTTGGCAGCGCCTGGCTGCACTATGGGGGTGTGAAGTGCGTCACTGGACCCTAGAGAGTGTGACACCACCACCCCTGCACCCGCTACAGACTTCCCTAGATGTGCTCTTAAACACACACACACACAAAATAAAGTCTTGCACACAACTCTATCATCTCTCCCCTCAGTCGCTACGTTTACATGTACACAAGAAACCGGGTTATTGAGAGAGATCAGGTTAATGCAGGAGATCAGAGTACACGTTTCCATGGACTGCAGTAACCTGGTTACTCTAGAGTCTAGTTTACATGCAGCTGGTCTCTCCGGCATGTATCTACAAAGGCCCTGATAACCGGGTTACTGTTAATCCTCTTTTCCCCTCGTGTCTCATTTACATGATGTTTTTAAGAAGTTGACAGAAAGCCAACAATAACCAGGTTACTTATGTGCATGTAAACACACTCAACGTGTCCTCATTAAGCTTCATTTAGGGCCACACCCACCATGTTACGACGTTTTCCGTGTCTGCCCTAGAGCCCTCAGCCAAGGCCATGTTGATTTTTCAATCTTGAAATGATTAATGGTTGATGATCCTTTATTGTAATTACTATTGTGTAAGTGAAGTCTACTTTTATTTATCTTCCAGGTGTGTAATAAAATCATCTTCCTAATAAGTTTCGTGGGGAACCGAGGGACCTTCACGCGGGGCTACAAAGCCATGGTGTTGGACTTTGAGTTCCTCTACCACCTCCTTTACCTCATCATCTGCTCTCTGGGGGTGTTTGTCCACGTCTTTTTCTACAGTTTGCTGGTAAGAGAAACACACACACTCTGTGAATACACACATACTAAGAATGCATGTTTTTACACACATACACAAGCCAACTTAGAAGGGGTGAAGAGCAGCAGGTTTTGAGTAAAACCATATTACTTCTCTTTCTGAATGTAGCCTTAGCGTTCCATCATGGTGCATTCAAGGACATACCCCACTTGCAAACAAGAATTTGCCCTATTTGGTGCTGTAATGGTGTTTCTGTTGTTATTTTTGTTCTTGTTGTTGGGTTGTTAAGTGCCTCAGGTCTACTTTATAACGTGTCCGACTGAATATGCCAGTATTTGGAAATGTTTTCCATACACGCAGGCCCAAACAGCTCCTCTGCAGATGCAGCGCAACATATTTCCATATTTCTTGAATAACATGATGCAAAAAACTTGTGCAATTCATGTCACAGAGGAAACTGAAGTTGAACTCAAGAGAAAAAAAGTATAAAAACCACAAGATGGAAGTAAATCTAATCCAACACACTTGTTTCTTGCCACCTGTGTATTCTTGTGTAACCTCACGTTCTCCTTGTAACAAATACTGGTCTCACTGTATGTAGAAGATGGCAGTATGTGACCTAAATTAATGCACTACATGATTACTATTGCAGATTTTGCCTTCTGAGAGACTTGACAGTGAATCTATTGCCACATGTTTAGCCTTTTGTTTCATAACGTGTGCTTTGCCTGTGTAGCTGTTCGACCTGGTGTACAGAGAAGAGACCTTGCTGAATGTAATCAAGAGTGTGACTCGTAATGGCCGCTCCATCGTGCTCACCGCTGTGCTGGCACTCATCCTGGTCTACCTGTTCTCCATCGTTGGCTACATTTTCTTCAAAGACGACTTCATCCTGGAGGTGGATCGCATCCCCAACACGACTCTGAGTGAGGACAGACTCCTGTCATTTATCATCTTTACAAACAGCCTTAAAGATTACAGATTGTAGTTCTTTTATTTTGAAAAGACAAGAAAAAGTGTGCACTGTCCCTTCCTGCTTTCTAGAAAATGGAGCCAGTCTGGCCAGTGAGTTTCTGTCTGCAGGAATGTGTCAGGGAGGGACTGATGAGAACTGCACCACAGAAGCCCCACAGGAAGGTAATGTATACTGCAACACTGGGTTTTCTATGTGTTTAGCTTGAGAAATGTGACTTAAGCTAAATATTTCCATCATTAAAATCTATAAATAACATCTGAATGTTCTGTGTTCTTGTTTGAATTTCTTGTCATGAATCAAAATCTAAGCGGTAACAACAAGCTCTGTTTGTAATGTGGCTCATTTTAGTTGAAAGGTTTTAAAAAAGCTTTGGATCAAAGTTTCTAGACTAGTTGATCGTTTATTTGAAAAGGGGAAGGGGTTCATGTATATGTTGTTTATGGTTTGGGCGGTTGTGAACGCAGTAATCGTACTCTGGTACAGACCAAAACAACTGGTCCAAGACCGCTTGCGAGAGATGGTCTCAGATCGTTTACAAGCGAACCAAAATGCAGACTGCCTGTGCGGGCATTTGTTGAGATGGACACAGGTAAACGACAGATTAACAGACTGACCTGGACTTCTGTTTGCTTGTCATTTGGGCCTAAGAGAACATACAGAATATGTTAAATAAAGTCTTTGACAAGAGAAGTAAACTGGAGGAGAAGGGATTCATGCGCACGGTAGCTCAGTGCCGAGTCAAAGTGAAAAAAGTTGTACATTAATATATCAAAGTCTGCGATTCCCTGCATAGAAGTGGCTCTCGAGATGAAAAGGATCAGTTTCGCTCCTTCGTACACGCCCCTCAGCAACTTGATTTTTTTATTTGCTTTAATTTGTACACTGTGGAACTAAACCAGACTAAATAGAAAACGAACCAAAAGTATCAATTGAATGACTCAGAACTGGACTAGCCAAACGGACTATGACCTTGTGAAAAGTCCGTGAGAGAAGTGGAGAACTGGCAATCATTTATTGTAGAGCCTACTTGAAATAATCTTGTGTTACGCAGTTTCGGACTAATTCACACTTTTATTCATGTGACTCCATCAACTACCATATGACCTTAACAATTCCTATGTGACCTCACCGGCCCTCATGTGACATCAACATGTGACTCAATTAATTCAGTAGAAACTGAACAGCATCAGTTTCATTCCCTCAGCCATCAGCCCAGATAGAAAAACTATAAAATGATTTGGCCAATAATAAACACAGTCATCATGATCTGTTCTATCCCGTCCACCATTCGACCGGGTCAGAGATCATTCTGAAGTGACCTACAAACTTTATCAAATTTGATCAATCTTTCAGATATGTTTGTTTTTCTGTCTACCTCAAGTTCAACTAACGCTGTTGTCACATGCCATCTAAACAAAAACACTTTTTGCTTTGACTCACCGTCTTCACGCTGGGAACCGAAACATGTAAACAAGGTTCCAACAGATATCAAGTTCTGTAACTAAGCCAAGGATATTTAAATAGCAGCTGATACCTTATTTACACTGTGACAAGGCTATCAAATCTTACTCTATCACACTTTACTAATAGATATTTATAATCAGAGAAAATATTTCCTAACAAGCTAATACTCTACTTGGATTGTTTCTTATCATAACGCCAAATTCACACTAGGCAGCGGTGAAGTGCGGCTCGCCTACATTTTTCTGTGGCCGGGAGGTGTGTTCCTGTGTTTCAGGCGGAAAGAAATTCTTTGTAACATAGGTCAACATGACTTTTTTTTTCATGACAGGACTTTTTACTGATTGGCTGCGGGTCGTCCCTGGCTGCACTTCACTGCTTAAAGTCAAATTTTTGTAGGTGACAGAATCAAACGGCAGCTCGCTGAGCTCGGAAGCAGCAGCCGCCGCAGCTTTTCATAGACATTGCATGACATCTCACCGCAGGACGCGCTTCGCCACTGTTCTGGTGTGAATTCAGCGTAAAGCATTTGAGTAAATAGTGTGTATTGTAAGCACAATATAATCACATTAAAAACCACCATGTACTCAATGCATCATGAATGTGGTTTGAGATGCTTATGCTTATTAGTCTGTCTTATATGGAATCCATTAAATCCTCATAATATTTGAATAAAAGTGACAGTGTCTCTTCCTATATGAAGATAATACAGAACAATTATTCTACATCATCAGTATATTGTATCGTACCTCGCTTTTTCTTTTCTTTAAACATTATGATCAGTTTCTGAAGAGGTACTTTATGTAGTATGTCATGCTATTAATTTTATTTTACATGTAAAGGTCCCTGCATAATCTCTTTGGGTCGAATGAGCTACTTTAATACTTGTTATGAGCCACAGTTTGATGCTTTTGATGTTACATAAACTAAAAAGTAGAGGTCCTAGTGGTCCTGATTATCGGGTTATACCATTTTATAAAGCATTACAGTGTAAATGACGTTCTCTGGTGCCGCAGTATTGTTTACGATGGTCTGTAAACAATTACACCCCTGCTAAAGATAAATAAAGTGTACTTTTACAGCCTCTAAATGAGCAGATTAAAGCTTTTCTTTCTACTTCCTCAGATTTAGGGAATGACAATGAGGAGGACAGCGACATGGAGCGGACGTGCGACTCTCTACTTATGTGTATCGTCACTGTGCTGAGTCACGGCTTGAGGAGTGGAGGAGGTGTAGGGGATGTTCTCCGCAAGCCTTCCAAAGAGGTACATGCAACTCTGATTAGGCCCCTCTCCCAATACTGTGTGTGTGTGTGGGGCTGAGAGGGTGTAACACCCGCAGCTGCAGCGAGGGTCATGTGAGCTGGCTGCAAGCCCACTGTGTGCTGAACTTGTTTTTTAAACAAGCAATGGAGGTTTCACAATGTTTCCTTACAGCTGCACTGCCTCCGCCTTGTGTGAGAATTAAAACCAAGATAGATTTCCAACGAATTCAGGCTCAACCGCTAATGATGTCAAAAGAGGATGTGATCTGCCTCACGCATGCACAACACAATCCAACTAGGCCAAAAAGTCTTCTACATGTATATAGTAATCTAATCACATTGGTGGCAAAGTGGCTCAGAACATTGTGGCTTCAAAACACGCTCGTCCTAAATATGCGTTTGTGTGTAACTGCATAGGCTGGTGACCATTACTTTAAAGAGGATTAACTAAAAATGGAAAATGAGTGCGTCGAACCTACAGCACAGTATGGAGGCGTTGAAGTCCATTGTAGCTCTGTGATGTAAAATGAACATTTCTCCTTGTAGGGCCTTTTTAAACTGTGTCCTATCTAGACAGACAGAAACAGGCTGCATCAGGTTGACCAGCTTTCTGCCGTCTCTGTTACTGTAGCATCTGGCAGGTTTCACCTGTGGTCTTGTGTTTCCATTAACATCCATGATGACGAAGGCTAACCTCGTTTTAAACTCATAACATCATCCCCAACATATGTTGACCTGCCCTTTGGGTCATACATTTAAATGGGACAATCGTTCTACATTAGTCCCCCACGATACAGTGCAACCTCATCTTAAATTTACTGTCAATCACACTCTGTTGTCCAAATAAAGTTAATAATAACCAGGGCTGTCAAAGTTAACAACAATAATAACGCATTAAAGCAAATTTGTTTTAACGCCACTAATTTCTTTAACGCATTAACGCAATTTGCGATTTTTAGGTTGTAGCGGGCTCAGTTTTAAAAGATACTGGTATCATAACTAGAAATAACTACAATAATAACTAGAAACTAGAAGTCTTAAGGAATCCATTGTTCTCGTTATTATTTGAACCATGTTATACTATCTTGTCGCGAAAGAGGTTAAATAACGCTCCAAACTTATGCTAAATTTTGACGGGGAAAAACTGACCATTATTAAAGAGGTCCCTTGACCTCTGACCTCAAGATATGTGAATGAAAATGGGCTCTATGGGTACCCACGAGTCTCCCCTTTACAAACATGCCCCCTTTATGATAATCACATATATACATACATATATATATTTGCATAAAGCAAGCATATTTGCCCACTCCCATGTTGATAACAGTATTAAATACTTGACAAATCTCCCTTTAAGGAACATTTTAAACAGATAAAAAAATGTGTGATTAATTGCGATTAAATATTTTAATCGATTGACAGACCTAATAATTACTATGATCTGTTATTTTCTAGTCACTATGTCTGAGCGCTTCTTGTACAGAAGTTACTGTTGTTTCCCGTTCCTTTCCCAGGAGCCCCTGTTTGCAGCCAGAGTGATATACGACCTGCTGTTCTTCTTCATGGTCATCATCATTGTCCTCAACCTCATCTTTGGTGTCATCATCGACACCTTCGCTGACCTGAGGAGTGAAAAACAGAAGAAAGAAGAAGTCCTGAAGACGACCTGCTTCATCTGCGGTGAGACTAAAGTTGACAACATTACATGTTACCTCAGACAAAAAAAAAAAATTCCAAATCGTCAGGCCGTCTACCACTTTGACCAGGGAAACAAGAATCGGTTCCCCATTCCAAACCAGTTCCTAGTTGTCCAATTCCTTGGCATCTCATGCCTCCGTGACTATCGATTGCTCTTGTCGATGCTTTCCGACAGTTATGCATGCACAATGACATAAAGTCATATGCACGCTGTACCATGTTTCAGTTTGTTTGGGACCGAAGCCTCTGCGGAGAGAGAGAAAAAAATGCTCCACAGCGTGCCGCTAATAAACCTGAGGGGACGCATCCTATTTTTACCCTGATAATGCTACATCGTGAACAACAAATCTGGACGAGAGCTAGTTCACGTTGGCTGTAAGCAGCCGATGGGCAGCACAGTCCTGCTTGGCTAAATAACGTAGCTAACCGCCAACGTTAACTTAGGTTCCACTGAGTTACATTATGATGCATTCAAGCTCCATTCAGTAAAATGAGTATTGGGCAAAAGTAAATTATATCGTTAGCATGATGTGTTCGAATGTAATCTTGTGAAAAAATTTCTGAGTGGTAGACAAAAAAAAATACTTGTGGAAAGAAGTTAATATCCTGCCTCACAGATACATATATTTACTGGTTATGTGTCACGTCTAGCTTTTATCATATGTGGCACAGCTCTCTCTCTCTTTCTGCCAAGCATTCAGCAGTCTGTGCTGAAGTATTTTCCTAATGATATTGTTATGGGAATCAAACGTCTAACTTTCCAGCGCCCAGATGACTTCTCTAATCATTAGGGCATCCTGCTAGCCTGCTCTGTTGTTGGAAAGGCTCTGTCTATTTCAAAGACTGTGCGTCATTAGTACTCTTCCACAATCATATCACTTGGTGAAATTCCCAAATTCCCCTCTCAGAGCGTCTGATTTCTTGTGGTTTCTGGTCTGTTAAGGTGCATGTAGATTGTTTCAGTCCACCATCCTCTCCTCCTCCCCCCCCCTTTTTCACTTAGCTGTCGTTCCAAAGAAGGCTGAGTCATGAGAGCTTCCTGCCACTGCTCTGCTCGCCTCCATAATTCATGTCTGTCTCACACGCAGACATTTTCTCCCACCCACTCACACAAACTTAATTTTCACACCATATGTTTTGTGCATTTTCATTTATTACCCATACTCTGACCCTCCGCGTAGCTGCATCTGCATTTCCTTATATGCATATTACATATGCGAGTGCCTAAAAACAGTACACGCTGCTGAGTGTGTGTGACCATGTGCGGTGCATGTGTGTAATCCAAGCAGTACATGCCGTATGTGAGCATGTGTGTGCGTGCGTATGTTGGGTCAGGGAGTCAGGACAAGTGGTAAGCATATGGAACGAGAACAGTATTATGTCACCCAGCCAGCCATCAGCTCCTCTGACTCACTCATGTTAAAGAAGGCCAGGCCACAGGGGGAGCTGCCGTCTCTATGGTTTCCACAAGAACCACAAGGGAACAGGAGATGCAGAGATTAGGAGCCGACCTCGGCAGGCTTAAGTGGCTCTCCATCCTCCAGCTCGGTTTTATAAGCCATCGATCTTCCTCTCAATCTTGCATTGTTTTTTTTTTAGGCCTTTCTGGTCTGTAGCCAATGATTGATTTACGTCGTGAACTTCCTGTGCAGGTTTTTATGTTCAAGGAATCAACCTCACAACCTCACTCTCCATCTTGTATAGAAAAAGGAAAAGAGGAGCTTGTTAACAGGTTTATTTTGTTCTGTTGTGTCATTACAAATTAATAACTAATGTTATGGATTGCTGAACATCCTACATTTTAACATTAATGAGAATTGCTCCCAACACCAGTTGGTTGAGTTTTTATTTTTTGCTGTCCTATAACAAGGGTCTAAATATAACGACAGCCCCCCGAGGTTTTATCCCTAGCTGTACTCTATCCCTCGTTTACACCACTATCATTACTGCACAGCTGGAAGCTCCCTTCATAGTTTATATACAGTACAGTCATGTGTTTTAAGCACTTTTTAAGGACCAAAACAACCAGTGAGTTTTACTTCTGTTTAAAGAAGACGACGAATCAATGTTGTAAAAGAGAGAACGTTTTTAGTAAAGGCAGAAACGCAGAGAACCAAGACTGAATTTTGCGTTTGTGTTGCAAGACTCTAGAGTTGTTGCAATCCACATGACGAGGTGACTGATTTCGTTGAAACTGGAACATGATATGTGTGAATCAAATTGATTGTAGGCAGTTTTACACAACTACACTTTAACCCCCTGAGACCTGCAATCCTGACCAACTTTACTGTCTTTCAGAGACTGTAGCAGATATAGAGCTAGAGTGAAGTATTTATATCATATGAAACTAGAAAACCTAAGGAATCTATTAGTAACAAACATGTCATATAGCATGTCGGGAAAGAGGCTAAATAACGCTCCAAATTTAGGCTAAATTTTGGTGAGGAAAAACTGTCATGGCCATTTTCAAAGGGGTCCCTTGACCTCTGACCTCAAGATATGTGAATGAAAATGGGTTCTATGGGTACCCACCAGTCTCCCCTTTACAGACATAGCCACAAACTAGAGACCTAGAGCATTCAGAGGATTGGATGGCTTTCCTAGGTAGATTGACAATAAGGGAGTTTCTGAGCAGTAAACACAACAAAAGGGCTCGCCATGCAATCACCGAAAAATGCAATTCTTGCAGAAATCTCCAACTGTCAAAAGTTTTTTTGATGCCACATTTTTTCTATGGTTTTCCTTAAGATCTTGGTGTCTTAATGTGGTATTCTGGAGGGATTATTGATCATTTTTATCACTTCTCGAGTGGTTAAATAAGGTTAAATTTGGCACCAAAACTGTGTAACAAATGGTATCAACCAAAAAATTGCAGCAACAACTTATGAGACATAATAGAGCATGGGAATGACCATCATATACTTCCATCATAATGTTCTAAGCCCTTATACTCTTTTAAAAAAAAAATTCAATTAATGAATTCATGTTTATTACAGATTTATGACAAGAACAACTTGACACAGTGCTGAGCTGCATCTCAAACTAATCTTCAGGTTCCCAGCTTTCAGATGATGTACACCACTTCTATGTGACATCTACTGTTGAGCTGCTATCTGCCCCTAAAGGCCCCCATAAAGTACCCCCATAAAAAAGACAAAAACTGGTCTATTGTGGGTCTCATAGGGTTAATAATATTGTACTATTCTTTCCATTTATTTTTCCATGGAATTGCATTTTTGTGTTCAGAGCAAACTCTGCTCTTTAGGTTCTGAACTATAGCAGATATTTAGCATATCATTTGCTTGTCAAATCCAACTAAAGAAATCCCCAAAACAAATACATCCCTGGTGTTCTCTTGTCTGCAATGCACTGCAAAACAAATAATGTGGCGTTTCATCTCATGAGCTCCCCTTATCTGACAGCCTGTCATGGGTGATGCTTCATTTTCCGGAGCTTTAGCCTATAATTTAGTGCGGATGTACTTGTTTTTTTAATGAACCCTGATTCATAGTTGCATTGAAACTTCTGTATTCTGCTATTTGTTACCAATATTGTCTCTTCTACTTGCCTATTTCCTTTCCTATACTCCATTTTGTTGCAATGTTTTTTATGTTCTTAAAGAGTCATTATTGTGGATGTTATGCACAATCCTAAATGTTTATAGCATTATATTTTTTATACATTTATTAACCCAGTATTGAGCGAGAGAGTGTGATTTTTCCAGTTGATATTAAAGGGATAGTTTATATGTAATATGTTCGCCTGTCTCTCTTGCAAACAGAAACTGGCAGAATAGAGGCCAGCTTCTGTTTTTTCCTTAAACATGCTGTAACTTTGTACCATAAATAATGTGTGTTATTCCCTCTCTACAGGCCTGGAGCGGGACAAGTTTGACAACAAGACAGTGACCTATGAGGAGCACTTCAAAGAGGAGCACAACATGTGGCACTACCTGTTCTTTATTGTGCTGGTAAAAGTTAAAGACTCCACCGAATACACCGGCCCTGAGAGCTACGTGGCCGAGATGATCAAGGTAAAGCACAGACACACCCATAAAACACACATCCTCATCCTAGCACTAGCCTACTTTTCTTCTTAAAATGGGTTACAATCAGCCCTTAGACCATGTTGTTAGAGTTATAGTCTGGTGCAGCGATCTGGAAAGAAATAGGGCGTCACATTTTTGGTACAGTAACTCTTATCAAGTAGATTTTATCAGGTTGTGCTACTGAGTCAGACTTGTAAACATGTACAGGCCCGTCTCACACACCTGAGTACAGTAATGTGTTCCTCTTTCCTAATCTCAACTGACAGACATGCCGGTCATGCACATTTAATGATCCCAGCACGCAGACTGGTGCAGAAAAACAGGAAGACCGAACAAACTGGTTCACAAGTTGCAGTCTAATCCTGGAACTGATCAAAGCATGATAAGGAATCGTTAGTCAGTTCACTAAGTATGTATATATCAGTCTGAGGTCATGCAAGCATGTTCCTTAGAAAAAAAGACCGCAGACCGGCGTCATTTTGGAGTTCCGATTTAAGCACTTGATTGCCAAACAGTAGCACTTTCCTCTTAAAATTACCAATATTTTCTTGGCAGAATCTAGCTTTATTAACTCCTAGTAAATGTAGAAAAGTCAGCGGCTAACTGACTTTGCTCGGTCGAACCACAGGAGCACAACCTGGACTGGTTCCCGCGGATGCGCGCCATGTCGCTGGTGAGCAGCGATGCAGAGGGGGAGCAAAACGAGATCAGGAACCTGCAGGAGAAGCTGGAGTCGACCATGAGGCTGGTTGCCAACCTGTCTGGACAGCTGACGGAGCTCAAGGAGCAGGTATGACAGTAAAGCAAGCACACCCATGATTTCTATTTCTTTTACCTCCATTTGAACCGAACAGCTTTTCTGAGACTGTTATTTTCAGCCAGTGGGAAGTTATTGACAACCTAGTACTTTAATTACTCAAGGCCACCCACATTCAAATGAACAATAACATGGGAAGAGTTATTGGGGATTGGATTGCACCTCAAATTTCCCCCCCAGGACTAGTAAAGGAATATCTTATCTTATTACAGTTGTGCAATCACCATAATGGAACTGTTAATAGTTTAGTCGTGAGTTTAGTTTATTAGTTTATTTTTGCTGTTATTTCTCTTCGTTGAATGGGTTTGTTCATGCACAAGTTAGAAATGCACCGTACTTTGTCACATTATGCAATTAAAGCTGTCCTTTGAAAAGGTTAATAAAAGTGATATTAAATATTTAACTGTTAAGGAAAGCATTATTGACTCTGTGTCTTAAAGGAATAGTTTGACACTTTGGGAAATACACTTGTGTCTGTGCAGTAAATAGGAAGCTACAGCCAGTTAGCTTAGCTTAGCATAAAGACTGTAAACGGGGGGAAACAGCTAGCGTGGCTCTGTCCAAAGGTAACAAAACACGCCTACCAGCACCCCTAAAACTCACAAATTAACCCCCGTAAAACCACAACTTGTCATTTTTACACTTCAGTATTTGTGAATTTAAAATCCTGCTTTGTTCTCATCCCTGTTCGCTAGCTTGCAGTCTTCTTTGAACTACTCTTTTTGTTTCCCTGTGCAGATGACCGAGCAGAGGAAGCAGAAGCAACGAATTGGTCTCCTTGGTCATCCCCCTCACATGAACATCAACCCCCAGCAGCCTGCCTGAGGGCCCTTGGGGGCCAATTTCACCAGTGCCTGAGCACTCCTGTCAGTGCACCACATGCTAGACAGGAGAATGCCAAATCATGTGCGTCTCCAGTATGTATTTAGGTCGATGTCTGACTGTATACTTCACCAGAAACTCCTACAATAAGTGTTTCTACAACATGCGTGCTTCTGAGTGTCTGTGTGAAGTGAAGGCTATCGGAGTATGCTACTCGCGGTCTGTAGCGTGGAGGTGGATGTGCGGATGGAGTGTGCACCAAGTGCCTCGGGACCTGAGAAGCGTGTCCTGTGGGTTTAGGAGATGAAAACTCTGACTTCAGCTTTACTACCCAGAATGCCTTCTGCGTTGTACCACACTGACAGCATGCCAAAGTTCAGCCATTGTTCCTGAGGGGGGTATTCCTCTCAAGTGGCCTAGTATTGAGGTTTTAATCCTCAGTGTTGCACCAGCAAACTCAGGTCACATGTGGATTTGAAGGGTGGTATGAACACAATTAGCTTTTCTTGTCTGACAGTAATAGGAATACTTAATGATATGCAATGTTTAAATAAGAATTAACTATTTTTGGGAACTGGCAATTTTATATTTGAAATATGGAAACAAACAAAACCTGTAAACAAGACGTCATCAGACTTTAACAATGTCTCTTAATGATGTTATAAAACCTATACAGCTTTATAACAGCATTATAAATGCATGCAACTGTGATTAGGCCCCTAATCACAGTTGCATGCAACTCTTATTTTATGTCATTCATTATCACTCTCACATTTTTTTGCAATCTCAAATGAAGGTTGTACTTGTTCCAGGACACTTTAGATTAAAAAAAGATGTTTGAAGGGACATTGAAATTTGTTTAGAGAAATAGTACAACTATTATTTTGGATAACAAACCATATGGACCTACTGTGGAGAAGGAGGAAATCATGTGACTGCTTCACTGGTTCCACGTTGTGCTTAATCATAGTGGCAATACGGAGTCACATTGGAAGCATAATGTAGAACCAGAACTTGTAGGATTTTGGGAGAAACTTTAGTTAAATTAGCACTGAATTATGTAATCTTCCTTTCATTCATTTAGTCCGAAAGCACTGATATTTTCTGTAGCACACAAACGATTGTTACGTCACTTTGTAAAAGACCCACTAGAGAATGAATGAGTGTTTTGAGCGTACTGTATGTGAGGGAAAAACAGAAAAAGAATAATGGAAGTGATTTGGAGTGCTGCTTGACCAAACTGAACTTTTCTACTAACAGATGGTTTGTGTCTGAATTGTACATTCCATTCTTGGAGTCTATTTAAATAAACAAGTGTGTAAAATAATCTGTCGGCGAGTGTTAAACGGTATCTGCGTCAGTATGGAAGTGGAGGCAAAGACCAGAACATATGCAAGACTAAAGGTAATTATGAGGATGTTGGAGTTTTATTATCTGTCTGGCTGCTTATTAGTTGATAACTCGAGTGGTGCCTGATGAATGAAGAGCCTCTCAGTCAGAGAAGTAAATTTGGGAATTGCTGACAGATGAACTCTGTTATCTGTTGTCTTCTACAAATGAGGAAGTGCCCTTATCTTCTAACCACGTTGCATGACAAAATATGTCAGCATGTTGAGTACATATAGGGGTTGCACATTTTTAACTTTAATTTGACCTTTTTCCGATTTTATCACGGCACAGATGGAGCTAAAGACTGGCCCTATATTATAAATATAGTTTATAACAAACTTTGCACCTAAAGAGAATTGTATTACCTAAAATGGGTTTTTGAAATGGCCTATTGTAACACTTTGGACAACCATTCAAACATCTTGCCATTTTTCAGTGGGCTTATTTATCACATAATTAAGTCCACTGACAATATTTTTAACAGCTCAGACGTGTATCTAATTATATATTTTATCAGCCAATGGTGGAAGAAGTATTAAGACCTTTTACTTGAGTAAAAGTAGCAATACTACAGTGTAAAAATACTTTGTTACAAGTAAAAGTCCTGCACTCAAAGTCTTAAGTAAAAGTATAAAAAGTATTGGCATCAAAATATACTTAAAGGTACCATAAGCAACATTTTACATGTGTTAATCACTTAATCACAAAGACCTTCCTTGACTTTCTCGGTTGCCTGTAACTGGACTGATTTCTATGTGAAGTACTTCGTTAGCTGATAAAGTAATTTACAAACTACAAGCTAGTTAGTATCACAGAGCCAGTGGTCCAAATAAAATATAGGAACATTATGTGAGAGATAATGCCCAACGAGGGGTCCGTTATCAGGAATTAATGGACGATGTGGAGAGATATCAGGATGCTGACTGCAGTTCACTTAACCGGCCACAGGTCTCATCAATAACAAGGATTTTCTGAAAGTTATACACAGTACCTTTAAAGTATAATATGATAGTACTCATTATACAGAATGGCCCTTTTTGGCATAAAATCTATTATATTATTGAATTATAATTAGTGATGCAGATGCTCATCACTTTAGTGTTGCAGCTGGTAAATCTGTGGCTAACTTTGAGTACTTTATATACTGCTTAACCTTTATTTTATTTTTATTTTCTATTAATAATCTAAATATGCAAAGTAACTAGTTACTAAGGCTGTCAAATAAATGTAATGGAGTAAAAAGTACAATGTTTGCTTTCAAAATGGAGTGGAGTAAAAGTATAAATTAATATAAAATGTAAATATACTGAAATATAGCATAAGTACCTCATAATTGTACTTAAGTAAATGTACTTTGTTACATTCGACTACTGTTATCAGCAAACATCTTTACATTATGAAAACGTTTTTGTCAAACGGAATAAAGACCTTTTTTTGGTTTATGCTGAAAACAATTAAGGGCAAAAGGTGTTTTCCGCAATGTTCTCCAAGAATGTTAAAAGATCAACAAGTGAACTAAAACAAAGGTGCCTTTATCAGGAGTTTTAAAATCAAATTCAGTCTTTAATTGTGTTACATTTGCTCAGACTGTCTTCAAGGGGCTTTCCATTTCTTTTTATTTAAACACAGCTGCATCACTGTGACCGTTGTTATGGTCATTTTGTAATTACTGAGTCCTGCCCACCCCCCATTTCTATTTAATTCACTACACTCAAGGAATTTTCTAACAGACCTTTGGTTGTACTTGTTGAATTAAGTCCATCACTTACGAAACAACTTCGTCAGTTTACACTGAAATTCATTTTGCATCCTCAGGCAGTTCCGTTCAAGAAATTTGCATACAGGTAAAAACTTGCTGCGACAGAAACTATTTTCTGAAACTGAAAAATCTGGTTTTGAAAATGTTATGTCATGAATCAATCATGAGTCAAAGTCTCGAGGCTCATAGCTCTGAGGTTGTGAAAACAACTATGACAGCTGCTACTTTGCTTACTTAAATGTCAGATGAGATAGAGGAATCCAAATGAACAAGCTCCTATTAGCGAGGGGGGAAAACTACAAAATCAGCCTTTAAATTCAACATTTATCTCTAGTGAATTTTGTGTGAGTTGTCGGAATGATCTAAAGAGTACGTCAAATGTAATTGTGATTAAAAACACATATCCAAAATGCTGCCAAGCTCTCTGATGTGTCAGGGAAGTTTGTGTAGCCTCCTGAGTCTCATCGGGCTTGCCAGACTGGATTTTGTGTTCCTATCTGACAATAAAGGGTCCCAAAAATACCATAAACATGACTTCATATGATTCAGCAGTTACTGCAGGGACTTTGCTAAATGTGATTTTCAGGCAAGAGCTTTTCTCCAATCTCATCTTAGTTCTTACTGTGATGGATGTTTACAGCTTCACAAAACTTCAGTCATTCTAGCTTCAATCCACATTGACGTTAACTAGCAGGGGAACAAAATGATGGATTTTAATGGGACTGTTAAAGAAACTTCCTGTTTCTATAAGACATCTACAAACTGTTGGGCGTATTAGAGTGAGTGTCCTTAATTATAGGTCATTACTGCTACTTGCTGTAATAGACCTGTAATTGAGACTGTAACTGTCCGTGTCTGTTGAACTTGTTAGGAGATAATCAAACCCTACTGTATTCTTAGGTCAAAATATTGTTGTAGAGAAAAAAAAGTATGTGTTACTCAGTGGTGGGTTTAACCCCGAGACCCGCGAGCCTGACCGACTTTACTGTCTTTCAGAGGCTCCAGTAGGTTCAGTTTTAGGGTCTACAGTGAAACTACAGATATCATATGAAACTAGAAAACCTGAGAAATCTATTGCTACCAACCTTGTCGGTAAGGAGGCTAAATAACTGTTATGCAGTTCTTGCAGAAATCTACAAATGTCAAAAGTTTTTTTTATCCCAAATCACATCATGGCTTTCTCTATGGTGTTCCTCAAGGTCTTGGTGTCTTAATGTGGTATTTTGGAGGGATTATTGATTATTTTTATCAATTCTCGAAAAAAAAGAAGGTTAAATTTAGCAACAAATCTGTTTAACAAATACTATCAACCCCAAAATTGCTGCGATTGTGAGGCATCACAGAGCATGGGGATGACCATCATATACTTCTATCATAATGTTCTAAACCCTTACACACTTTTTACAATTCATTTTAAATAATTAATTAATAATTAATGTAATAGTTAATGTTTATTTCTGATTTATGACTAAAACAACTTGACCCAGTGTCATACTTCCATCCTAAGCCCTTATACTCTTTTACATATTTTTTTCCAATTAATTAATTAATTAACTCATGTTTATTACTGATTTATGACAAGAACAACTTGACCCACAGTGCTGAGCTGCATCTCAAATTAATCTTCAGGTTC